>MU284230.1:0-63471 GCA_022478815.1 Daldinia bambusicola
TTAAATTATTTATTATAAATAAATTATATTTAAAAAATAAATTTAATTATATATTTAATTAAAATTAATTTAATTTAAATTTAAATATAAATAATGAAAAAAATGGTAATATTAATTTTAATTTTAATAATTAACTTTTTATTATATTAAATATAATAAAAATTAATTAATAAAATATATATATATTTTTATTTAATATTTTATTAATTAAAAGGTTTTTAAAATAAATTTATTTATAATTAAAAATATATTTAATTTTTAAAATATTATTTATATTTTTAATATAATGTATTTTTTTTAAATATAATAAAGTTATTTAAAAATTAATAATAAATGGTTTTAAAGTAATTAATAAATTTATTAAATTATAAAAAAAATTTTTTAAATGTAAAAAATGTAAAGAAAAAATAAAGTTAATTATAAGGTATAATTTTTTATAAGTAAGTGATTTTTGTTATAAGGTTATAAATAAGGATAAAAGGTGTTTTACGGCTTAAAAAAATAAGGTTAAACGTTTTTTTAAATATAATAAAAAAAGTAAATTTTTTATTATATAATAATAATTAAAATATATATAAAAGGTTTTATAATATAAAGATTTTAAAATAAATAAACTTATATTTATAATTGAATTTTTATATATATTAGTTATATATTTAATTATTATATACGAGGTTTTATAGTTAAAAAAAGTTATATATTTTAAGTGTTTTTATATGTTTAAAAAGGTTAATAAATATAAATTATTATTTGAAAATATGTTTTTTTTAAAGTGGTTTTATTACGTATAATGTGAAATATATTATTATTTTAATTGGTCCTTTTTTAAGGTTAAAAAATAAAGTAAATATACATTTATATATCGTTAATTTATAATAAAATAATAAATTATTAAAAGGTTTTTTAAGGGTATAAAAACGTGGTAAAATAAGTGGTATAAATATAAAAAATTTAATTTATTTTTATTTTTTATATTATTAAATTTTAAATTAATTAAAAGTTTATACGAAATATATGAAAAAACTTTTTAAAATTTTATTTAAAAAAAATGCGAAATGTTATATATTAAAAGGGAAATTTAAATTAATTAATAAATTAATAATATTAATAATAATAATAAAAATAATAATAATATTAATAAATATAATAATAATAATAATAATTTAAATTAATTAAAAAATAATTAAATAAATAATATAATAAAAATAAATTAATTTTATAATTTTTAATTATTAAAAAATTTATTATATAAATTTATAATTATAATATTAAATTCGTTAAATTTATTAAATTTATTAAAAAGTTAAATTAAAATTATTCATTTAAGCCATATATACGTGGTGCGGGTATTTGTATAAAAACAACGTTACACGAAATGAGGGGTACCTGGTTTTTGGTGGGAAGCGCTAGTAAAATTAAGTACCCAAATTGTACGATTCAATTGTACAATGTACTAGTTAGTGACTTAGGGGTTTATTGAAGACCCCGGCGCTATTAGCCTAGGGTGGTACCTTCAGCATAATTTGGAAGACCTGCAGAACTTTGGAACTTTTGGAACTTTTGGAACTTGTCAACTTCCATCTCCCCCATCTTCAGCCTCGACTTTTAATTCGACGATAACCTGAGCCGCCTACGTTTCTTAATTTAGCGTGATCAATTATCAACTTCCAGATTCCCGTATTACGTTTTTAAAGCCCGTCTATATTTCCCATTTGCTAGCTACCTAGTAATCGGTCTCGGTTCAATACAATCTGTCCGTTATTCGTTATTTGCTATTCGTCTTTCGCCATTCGTTCCGTGCACGGTAGAGCCGCCTTCTATTCTTATCTGTCCTCCTTCGTACCCGCTTAATTCCTGACGACCCAGCTTAAGCCGAATCAACAAAAACGTTGCCCTATCTATAATCGCAACTATCGCCGCCTATCCGCCCGTGTCTGCTCTCCCCGAGCGCGGCTTTACGCGGCCATGCCCAGTGCAACCTCTTCCGGTTTCGATGCCTCGAACGGGGCAGCCCGCTCTCGAGATCACAACCAAGGAAACCAAGAACGCAAATGTACTCCCGAGCAGAAAGCTGCGGTCCTGCGAATCCGGCGGTGTAAAGCAACGGCCTTCTATGATATCTTAGATCTCGAGGCTGTAAAGACAACGTGTAGCGATGCCGACATCAAGAAAGCCTACCGCAAGCAGTCCCTGCTCACGCACCCGGACAAGAATGGCCACGAGCATGCTGACGAGGCGTTCAAGATGGTCAGCCGTGCCTTTGGAGTTTTGGGCGATAAGGAGAAGCGCGACAAGTACGACCGCTTTGGGACCGACCCGGATAGCAGGTTTGAGAGCGCGAGGGCTCAGGCCAGCAATCCGTTTAATAACTTTGGCGGTATGAGACCAGGCGGGGGAGCGGGGTTCGGTGGAGGAGGTATGTGGGAGGACGAGATCAGCCCGGAGGAGATGTTCCAGAGATTTTTCAGTGGTGCTTTTGGTGGCCCTTTTGGAGGTGAGTTACAGTGGTGCCCTGAGCCTGTGTGCTGCGAACTTAAGGAAAAGAAGCGCCAAATCTAACGCAAATTAGGATTCGATACAGGGCCGCAGTTCGTGTTTAATATTGGTGGTAACAGGGGCTTTCGTGTACACCAGATGGGAGGAGCAAATCCGCGCAGGAGACCTCGGGAAGCTGCCGAAGCTCAACAGCGGCCTCAGTCGGGCTGGGATACTCTCATCAGCTTACTCCCGATCCTATTTCTCTTCGTTTTCCCGCTGCTATCATCTATATTTTCGGGCGGCGACACCCAGCCAGCAGCACCTTCGATGGTTTTTGACGCGGCTGCACCGCCGATGACCTACCACCGAACCACACCTAAACTCGGCGTCGACTACTATGTGGACCCAGCCCAGGTAGTAGATTGGAACGACTACCAATTTCGCCAGTTAGATAAAGAGGCCGAGGTCGGGTTTGTGCGAGTCCTCCGCCGCCGCTGCGACGCGGAAATGCGTACCAAGCGCGATCTGATCGACAAGGCGCAAGGCTGGTTCTTCCCGGACCCGGACAAGATGAAGATCGCTGATCAGTTTGAGATGACGTCGTGTAAGCGTATGGACGCCCTAGGTATCTCGCGGTAGTCTACTCTCACGGCGTTTACAATATTATTTTTCGAGCGATTCAAAGTAACGCGCGGAACCTATCGTCCGAAGGCGCGAGCGAATTTGATATAAGACTTAGTTAATCGAACTTACTCCAACGTTAATAAAGAGGAGCTACGCGTCAGTTAGATTCAAGGAAACCCTTGACAATGACGTCAAGGGAATTTGAAGAGGGAGTTGACTGAGGTGGAAGTCAAAGGTAGCATATTTTCTCTGCCGAGTTGAACGGTGCGCGGTGGACATGAGAGTTCTTATATATTCGCGTTGCATCCCCATCATTCGTATGATCATATAGACAGACAGGCATTTGTATGTATACCATACTTTGATCGTGCGTCTGCGTTTTGTTTGGTAGACTTACGTTAATACTAACAATTCGCAAGTTATGCTGGGAATGAGTCCCTAGGGCACCACTAATCTGGATTATTATAGGAACGGATGGGACGCGTAGTGTACCTTGAGGAGCCGTCAATTATCGCGGTCAGCTTGTACAACCCGTCAATCGTAATGTGGTATACAATTCATAATAGGTACCATCTATATAGATAGGCATTTACGTCTCCATTCCCCGTGAATTAAAGAGATGCGGCGACATGGCAGACATAAATAATTATAACATCACAAATCCAACACCAATAACATTAGTATTAAAGGCTCAAATAGTATAGTATATTATTATATCATATGTTTAGAAATTAGGGAATATTTGGTTCTCACTTGCCACAAACGTTCCAGCAGACTCAACCCTTATTTTTGAGTCTTTCGATTCTGCCGAATAGGCTAACCGGCAAACATACACCTAATATATACTATGTACTATACATTACCTATAATTGGTGAATAACACAAAGTGCTTGCAGGTGGACGTGGCAATGGCTTATAATTGTATTAATTATGGAGCAGCGCTCGACATAACCTCATGCGAAATATGCTGATATTCTGTTTTCCGGAGCCTTAGTAGAAGCGGTCTCGTCTCTCCTGGACGATAGACCATTCTATCTTATTCCCCGCCGCGGATCCATGGCTTCGTTGCGTCTAAAGTCACGAATCTCCTTGGTGCCTAGACTGCCCAACCCCCCCTCGCTCCTGCGCTCCCACCCGCCAAGCCTAACTACGAGGCACGTTGCGTTGTCACCGTCGCTGCTCACCTCGGTGGCGTACGCGACAACGTCCTTAGCGCCTTGTTCAGGCGTCTTAGCCTCTTTCACTATGTCGACGATCTCCTGGTCGCCTAGCGTTCCCGACACGCCGTCTGACATGAGGACAAGGAAGCTGTATTGGGCCGGCCCCAGCTCCGTCCGCGTGATCTCCGGTTCGGCCGATACACCCAGGCGCTTGGATGCCATATCCCCGAATGCCCGAGAATTGGCAAGGCCCTGGATCCGCTCTTCTCCGAAAGAGTCTGTCACAAAGGACGCCGCGAACCGACGCAACCGGTGCGACTCACTCGGGGCGCTCGGGCGATGATCCGAAGTTAACGGGCGCGAGAGACCAGTAGTTGTCTCGCATAGTAGAATACGCGTGTCACCTACATGCGCGACCAGCAGGGTGGAACTCGCAGCCGGATGCCAGAACGGTGCAGGCGTCGGTGTAGAGATGAGAGCAACTGATGCTGTTGAACCCCCTTTAAATCTCGTCCGCCCGCCGATGCCTTGGCCGGAAGGGGGGAGATGATGCGGTTTCCCCAGTACTTCGTCCAAATTCAGAGCTGTATCGGCTACGTAAGGATCGTCAGGATCGGGTTTGCGGGCTTGAGCGGCGATGAAGTCCAGGTCTGCGCGGAGGAACGCGTACGTAAGAACAGTCTCGACACTAACGGGCGGTTCGGGGGAATCAGGATCCCGTCTCAAGTGAAAATACGGTGGGTGAAAACGCCGGAAATACCCGCCAACGGTGCTTTTATATTCCTTTACTAGTTCGCTCTGGAGTTGCAGGGCCTTTGATTCTGCGGCTTTAGCTGGCACAGGTTGGGCACCCTCGATGGCGTTGCGGTTTTCGACCTCGCGAATTACGCCGCGCTTGTCTATTTCCGGTATGTCTGCCTTAGCTGCCACGGCTTCTGAACTCTTCATATCGAGCTGATCAAGCTTCTTTTGACCACCCGCTTCGAAATCTGATAAGACCGTCGAAGGCGCACCAGGAGCCTCTGAATCCGATTTGCGACCCTTCCGCCCTGTCCGAAGGCTACTTTTTAACTCAAATTCTTCGGCTGCTTCTTCGATATACCCATGAAGCTCATCCCGTAGAAATTCGCTACACTGCGTTCCTCCATGACCGTCGAAGACACCGAAATAGAATATTTGAGGATCTCCATAAGGGCTATCCGCCGAAGTTCCTTCTCCCGCCTTGTTCATAGCACTGCGAACAAGACTGATAGGGGCGCGCTTTGCGAAAGCAGGAATGTCTATTGTGCCCGCCTGGTTTGTATCTTCATTGTATGCCCTGGACCCTCTCGAATCGGCCACTCCGAAATGGTGCTTGGCGCTCCGTAAGGGAATGCGAACAACGGTCAAGTCGCGATTGGAGGGTAAGTGGGGTGGAGATAATGGTGCCGCACCGGAAGTTTCTGTGTGAGGTGCAGCAGCAGACCGAGGTAGCTTATGGTGTGGTCCGGTTGGGGCGCGGGAGTCCGGATGTAACGAGGAAGATGGGAGGTGAGTGACAAAGTAGGTGTGAAAGTTACGTTGGACACTGTGATGGGGGAAAGCCTTTGGGACCCTACATTCGACGTGAGATGTAGCAGCATTTACACTTTGCGGTGCTGGCAACGAGATAGAAGGTTGTCGTGCTGCCGCGCATCTTGCAGCGACTCGGCGCGTATACGTCCGCATCTGCGTCTCGAAGAAGGTTGCAATGAAGCCTACCCTCGAATATAAGTATATGTTAGCTAGGTACCGAGTTTAGAACCTTGACAGAAGCTTGATATATAGGTAAGAAAGAGAGGTCCTCGAACTGTCCGACTAACCATAGGTATCGTTTATAGACCACCTCTTCGAACGTCCGCGAGCAAGGCCCATTGGAAGGTAAATGTGCCCGCGAAGAGGAAGAGAATTTTACTTGTAATGAAGCTTACAAGACGTGCGATGTACCCATCAGATCGAGGCGTGTTGATGGTAGGTAGTTGCGGTAGATTTAGGAGTTGATGCAAGAAGCTCCGAAACTCGCAGTAGGGGAACGCCCAAAGAATAAGGGACGCATGTGCCTAAGACATGTCCACCTAGTTCTTTCTAACTGGTATGTTTCTTCTATGGCGCCGATAATGAAATATCTTGATCAGCGTCGGGATTGCCGCCGATAGGGGAGATACAGCTTTTGGATACTTGTTTTAAGGATTAAATTCATTTGTTGGGATTGAAGACGTAAGGTAGGATTGAATGGGATTAAATATGATTAAACGAGA
This sequence comes from Daldinia bambusicola, assembly GCA_022478815.1. NCBI lineage: Eukaryota > Fungi > Ascomycota > Sordariomycetes > Xylariales > Hypoxylaceae > Daldinia > Daldinia bambusicola. Next base: position 6,539 of record MU284230.1, read on the forward strand.
TAAGATTTTGGGGGAAGAAATGCTTTGTAGGAACCTGGGGACTGCCCAAGCTGAATTACGAATTACAGGCTATTACCCCAACCCGACGCTTTGGACCGTTAGGCCCACTAAGATTTAGGTACATGTTAAATAGGTACATGTTAAATACGTGATACCTTGGGTCCATTTGACATTGGCCCTACTACGTCCTACATTTGTCGCTATGGGCATCAGATGATGTTTATTTGAAAGCTTTGGTTTCAACTAGGAAGATAAAGCTACCTTATACATATATACGTAAATGTACCATATAATTTGGAAGTGTCCAGCTCCACCTAACTCAGGTTGTACTATGAGGTATATTGGAAGAAAGATTTGCAGAAAGTACCTCAGGTATGCGCTATATGTGCAATGCCGTCATAATAGGCGGGGCTTTTCTTTCTTTAGGTATTGTACCTAGGTATCTTAAATGGATACACTAATTAGAGCGATAAGATAAAGAATAAATTTAAGGATGAAGGCTGGAAGGGCGCATCTACAAACAAATCTCGAATAATAGTGTATACCTACCTACCTATCTACCTAACCTACCTATTCAATGTTGTCTTGTACAATTACAGGCACTTTTTCAAATCTCTATACCGCTTTTATACCTTTACCTCGTATCTAACTGTAGTCAACAACCTTAATGTACCTACCTCCTATTTAACAGCTAAATAAGGCTGTAAGGCTGTAAATATCAACAAATAATCCAATCATCTAGATTCCCACCCAAATAAACATCTCCACATAATTCTTTTCTTGGAGAAACAAAAACAAAAGACGAAAAAAGAGGGAAACGAATAGAAGGAAGCGAATAGAAGACAAGTACCAAGATCCTGGTCCGGCAAAAAAAAAAAAAAGTCCCAAGTTCTTACGTAGCATCGCATCGACCTGCACCGTCTCCATCTCCACACGGGCAATACGCACCGGCACGGGCAACACGGCAGAGACTAGCGCGCTCTCTAGGCTCGTTATTAAATATCGCCTCCTTTAGACCTTCTCGCTTGTACCCTTCTTTAAATATCGTATCTCTTACCGGTACGAGCCGAGACCGGATTGACCGGATTATGTCTATATCTAATGTCGGCTCTGTCGTGTTGCACCTCGTGGTATTCGTGACAACTCTCGTCAACTTCCACTCAGCCCTAGCTCACGTCGAGCCTGTTGCACTCGTCGCCATATATATCATCTCTAGGCTCTTTGCTCGGACTCCCGATGAGTTCTGCATGCTAAAATGTCCCGAGTTCTAAATACCCAGGTCGACGTTGAGGGAGCCCTAAACGGTTATGTAACGCCTAACGAAGACTATTTTGATCGAGGCGGCCCCTCGCCTGTTACGTCGCTGTCGAATCGGGATCATCGAGAGAAGAGACCGACCCCAATTCCTCTTCACCCTCCACCCAACCCCGACAGCCTAGCCAGAATGATCTCCAACGCTAGGAAGTCCAAAGGCAGCAAAAAGGTTGGGATTCGAGACCGAATATGCTGCCACCAATGGACTTGGTTCACGATGGTACGTTCTTGATATTGATTAATTCTCAGGTACTTATTGCTGCTAGGCTACTTACACCGCTAACACTCGTTCAGACTATGGTAAGCTAAGCTGTCAAACACCCGTGCCCGCGCGGGTCTTCTTGGATCTTTTCTCCCGGTTTCGCATATGTTCAACTTCGTGTCAACGCAGGCAACAGGCGGTGTCGCCAACGTCCTCCACTCGGTATGGACTCCTTACCGAGCCGACTGGCTCTGGTACATTGGCCTGATATTCTTCTTCGTCAATTTGTGTCTCTTCATCATGAACTGCGTCCTCATTACGATGAGATTCGTCATGGTCCCGGGAAGTTTTCTGCAATCGTTTCGGGATCAAATGGAGTCCCTTTTTATCCCCGCTGTGGTAAGATCCATTCATAAGACTGCTTTGTTGGCGTAGAGCTCACGTATACCCTTTTAAACAGGTAGTTTCGTAAGTAGACCATAATCATATAGTTCTTTCATGTACTTACAGACCACGGAGGTAGTACGGCCACCATCTTGATTAATATTTGCGAATACGGAATTCCGATGACTGGTCCCTGGTTGCAGCGCGTCATGGAATGGCTGTTCTGGATCTATATCATTGTCAGCGTATTGGCGAGTACAGGAATGTACTTGATCCTGTGGTCAACTCAGTGAGTGAGCTCCCTTAGATTTTTGAATATTCCTAACGTATGTCTTGGTCTATAGAATTTTTCCTATCCACACAATGACACCTGTTTGGGTCTTTCCTGGATATCCGGTACGTATGACATCGCATTCACATACCTCTCAGGCATTTAACATGTTACCAGCTTCTCCTGACCGCACCATTTGCTAGTACGCTCATAGCGGCAAACACGGCCGTTTCGGATAACCCGCCAGTCGATAGGTTAGCCATTGCGATGTGCGCAATAGCAGTGCAAGGAACTGGGTTTCTCATTAGTTTCATGATATGCGCTGCGTTTATCTATCGGTTGATGACCCAGAAGTTACCGCGAGATATGCAACGGCCCGGTGTTGTGAGTTCTGATGAATGAACTCTCCCGTGGGAGAATGACACTAATGTGACCAGTTTATTTCTATTGGCCCTAGTGGCTTTACGGTGGCAGGACTAGGTACGGTTTCTCTTGTTTTCCTTTGCTCCGTTGTCCACAGATGGTTTACGCCAAAAAAAAAAAAAAAAAAAAAAAAAAAAAAATAATAATAATAATAATAAAATAAAAAAATAAAAACTTAAGCTAATACATGAGAGATAGTCTCCCTTGGCCAGCAAGCGCAAATCGTCATCCCCGATAACTTTCAAGGCTCAACTCACAGCGTTGTCATTCTGCGACTGCTCTCGACTATCGTCGGTTTATGGCTTTGGGGCCTTAGTATTTGGTTTTTCCTGGTCTCGGTCGGCTCGCTTCTGAAATACGTACGCCCTGAACGCAAGATGCCTTTCCAGATGACCTGGTGGTCCTTCGTTTTCCCTAATACGGCCCTCGTGACTGCAACCTTAGCACTAGCTACCGCCTTCGGCAGCACAGGACTTCGCATCACCGGCTGTGTGATGGCTGCCCTTTTGATTGTCGTATGGATTCTCGTGTTCGCTACCATGATACGCTGTCTCTGGAACAGGGAGTTGTTGTGGCCGAAGGATCTAGAGAGCGAGTAGATGAAGGGATGAGATACGAAGAATTAGTAGAAGCGGGAAGATCTCATTTATCACATAATATTCCTATTGGACACGACGTTTTCTGCAGCATCTAGTTATAGTTACAGTGAATATACCCTTTTCCAGTTAAACAATGGAGCATCAGTAACTCATGCCTAGGGCTTGGCGTGATAGACTATGAAAGTATATCGAATCGTAGATTCTTATTTTCGGCACTAGGCAGACTAACTATTCAACCTCTTCAATCTTAGGTCTCGCTCTCGGCTCGAGGGAAGGTAAACTTGGAGTAGCCCCTATATCCAAACCAGCTAACCGCGTTAATGCCGAAGCATTCCGACTGCCCGGAACCTCTGCGGCAGGAGGTACCAAAGTTCTCAACTGCCAATTATGCAGGCTCTCCACGACATCACGCGCGTGCTGCTGTACCAATCCATCCGTATCCGTCTGGGCTATGTACTCAAGCACGCGCGCAATATCTTGCCGGCTCGAGTCGGTTAACCCGAAGCCGAGGCGCCTGCCGCTCTCGCGTGCGTCCGCGAGAGACCGTACGAAGTGCAAGATGAGGATGATAGCAGCTCGGCGAAGTATGCCAGTCTCAGGACCCGATTCGAGGGCGAGAACGTTGAGACACAAGTCGACAGACGCCTCGACGAGAGGCGCACCCAAACCGCCAATATTGGTCTCGATAGCAACCGAGAACACGGACAGAGCCGAGGCACGCATGCGCACATCCTCGGCGCCGCGCTTGCTCTCCCATCCCGATACAATCTGTGCGATCAACTCGTTGCGCGCTTTTTCGTCTTCCGTCTGATCATCTTCTTCCAGTTCGCTGAGGTCGGGTATCTCGCCCTGCCAAGCATCTCGAGCCGCCTTGTTCTTCAGCTGTTTGAGCCGTTCCTCGCGCTCTTGTTTTGCCTTTGTTTTCGGACGTTGAGCGCGCCGCCCTGCGATCGCGAGGAGAGCTTCGCCTACTTGCCGCGCAGTCTCCCCCGAGAAAGTCTCGCCGAGGCGCTGAACCACTTGGAGTAATGCCTCGCCAAACCGCAAACGAGCGTCGGTGGTTTCCAGTTCGTTCGCGTCGACATAGTGCTCCAGGATCTCTTTCGTGGTTGAACGAGGGTGTCTATCCGCGAGCTGAGTAAATAGCTTTACCACGGTCAAATTAACGTAGTCGTCGTCTTCGTTTAGGAGCGACGAGAGAAGGACCAGAGTGGCCTGGACATCGAGAATAGGGCTACCAGCTCGTATCAAGCTAGACAGTAGATTCAGACCCTCCGTACGCACCGGTGGGGGCGAGTCTGCTTGCGTGATGTAGGATATGGCTAAGTTGTACGTCTTGCGATCTTCCACCTGGCGATCCGTGGGCGCTGTCGTCCGTTCGGACGGATCTTCTATGGCATCTCGGTACTTTAGTAAGAGGGAAAGGTTTCGAGCCGTCTGCGAAACATCTTCCGCTTGTAGTTGACTTATCCTTTCGAGGGAACCCTCTATAGAAGCGAGAATATCACTTCTTACATTTGCTTTCTGGAAACCGGGGGATGTGACTACGAGATTCAGCAGGCTGAGCGCTACAGGAGTAGCATCATCGTTGGCTGCGGCCGATGAACTTTCTGACTCTCTTAATATTTGGCTAACGAGTTCGAGCATTTGCTTCCAGCTCGAGACTAGTCGGTCGGACAGCTTCTCCATCATTTTTTGGAGTACTTTCGCTTCGATAAGCTGTACTGTGGGGTCCTTTTCTTTCCCAGCCTCCGGTATCAATTTGATCTCTCGTGTAGATTCCCTTGACTCGAGCGAATCTTGCAATAGTCTAAGAAATAGTGTCGATATATCTGAGTCAGTCCCGACCGCTTGCAAGAGATCTAGAAAAGCTTCTGATTTTGATTCTAAGAGGCCCAGGTTCAACTCGAGACTTGCATCATTTGTGCTTTCCCGTACACTCTTTATCTGGATGTTAGATACCCCGACCTTATCAAAAGTCCACCGAGGCTTGGGTGTGTTGGTACTTCCATTTGTAAGTAGGTCGCGAAGAAGCGCCTGAAACTTCTCCGGTGAGCCCGAAATCTTTAGATATATATTTAGGAGTGTGTTCGCGGGGCGTCTATATTGCTCGTCGAACTCCTTGCTCGCTGGCGGCCACGATGATAATGCCCAGAGCTGAAGCATCAACGGAGCAAGCAATCTCTTTGTCAAGCCGGGATTTGGATGCGAGTCTAGTAGAGAAGACAAGCGTTTCAGCGCGGTACGCAAATCACCCGCTTCGACAAGGATAACTTCTTTGCGTAAGTCAATAACCTCATCGACGCCGGCGCTGAGAGCTGGGGACTCTTCCGTAAGCTTCTCGGATGATAGAGTAGGATTAATCTTGGCGAGCATCGGCTCCGCAAACGCTTTCCATCCGGGCGTTCCTGACCACTAGCATTAGCGGGATACAACTTTAAAGGGGGCTTCCCTCGCCGAATCGTACCAGGAGCCCCAAATTGCCTTCTCCCTAATACACCGAAACCTATCACATAGGCGGCTGCCTTGGCGAGGTCTGCACCGTCTTTCCCATCAAGGAGCGCCAAGAGCTGGGGGGCGATGCCGGGAAACCACTGCTCCGGTGGAACGGTATTAGGAGGCGTAGACAACAGATTGGAGGCGAGCTTGAGGGCTTCCATAGTGATATTGGCGCCTTGTTTCTGAGGTGCGGCTGCCTCGGATGCTTTTACAGCGTTCGAGGGATGGACGGAAAAGACGAATTCCAGGGTAGCCCGAACGCCATCAGGCCGCTGGGGCAGCAGGGTGAGTATATCCATCAGATGGACTTGAACCCATGACGGAACACGATCGGGTTGGGTTAACCTGCTCAGAGCAGACATGAGAGCCATAGTATTGGACCTAGGACTGTTCAGAGGAAGGGAAATAAGAAATAGATTGACGTTGATATTTACCTACCTGGATAAAACAGAGCTAAGTTCCTGCTGGCCTTCTGAGCGAGATGAAGCGTCGCTTTGGGAGTTAAATGCTTTTAAAGCAGCTTTCTCGATGAGAGATTCGAGTGTAGTCTTTTGGCCGTCCATGATGGCGGTATAAGATAGCAATTTACAGAATTCTTTCTTTGAACAATCAGTTAGAAAGGCGTAGATTTGTATGAATCAGGTATGCCTCGTTTAGAGATTAACTGTTATTCCAGCATGTCTAGTAATATATCGCCAGGAAATGTTATCCTATGAATTAGGTAGTTGTAATTTTGAAATGAATTTTATGTATAAGCTACCTACGTAGTGTTGGTACCTATATTCTAGATATAAATTACTAAATAAATGAGAGGCAAAAAAAATATTAAGGCATCTTCCATGTCTCAGGTGCTTATACGGGATGTCTTGTATGTACCTTAGGTACCTAAACCGTATAGCGGGGTCAAATGACATAGGTGCCTTAGGGTACTTAGGTAGGTACCTTATGCTAGGTACAATACCTACCTGTACTTACCAAGCTGCAACGCGTAGGACGCGGTCTTGTTTAAAATCCATCGCGTCTCACACTTACTTTATTTACTTTCTTCTACCTGCACCAATCATCTTTGTACTCCTACAGCACCCATCACCAACTTCGCTATCCTATGTCGGAGACGAGTTTACTGTTGATATCCATCCGAGATACGGGCCTGCATCATTTGCATCGCATTCTATCTTCCTCCAGTTCTAGCTCTTTTGCTCGTATCTTCTCCCTGGTGGACAAGATCGGGCCCATACACACCTCGCATGACGCCTCTCATACAGTCCTCCGATTCCCATTTTCCGCAAGGAATGTCTTCGCGACCCCTCGGTCGATTCCAACACACCTCGTATGACACGTCACTGCTCTGGGCCTAGACCTGATGAGCATTGCTGCGTGAGGATCGTCGTGCGAAGGTAGCCAGTCCCATCTGGCTAACGGATCGACTGCTAGGGAATGGGTGTCTCGGAACTTAACCCTAACTGACCCATGGTTCCAAGTTTTGTGCTTATTTATGTCTATATTCTGCTTTATAAGCTTCTCGTTGCACCTCCGAAGCCTTATCCTGCTGAGAAGCAGGTTTGGCTGACAGAGAACTTCGGGAGGTGGAAGGGCGGTATTAGATGCTCCAGTCACCTTTGTGTGCGCAAAGTGCCTCAGCTATGAGTCATATCGTTAAGAACTCCTGGCCTGGAGTCGCTCGTCAGCTCCGCGCCGCTGGGATTTATACTCTGGTCTATATCACCGTGCTGGCAATGCTTGTGCGGCTAGATGCGATGGAAGATGGGCTTTCTGACGGCTTACTGCTGTTAACGGGATGTAGTATTGGCTCCATTAGGTCGACTATGTGCCGCCGAGGATGGCAGGGAAGAACGTGACGCGAGCTACATACAGTCGAAACTCGGGGGTAATTTCATCTCTTCGTCGCTGGTATTGTTCGCCGGAATCACCTCCGCTGCTGTCTCTTGACCAAGCTTGGTGAGCGACGGCCACGCGGCTGCAACAGAAACTCTCCTCGGGCTCTTCGACGCCTTTACCGCCGTGTCATACGCTCTGAGTACCCTGTCTCCTCTGGTCACAGTCTTGTTATTTGCAGTTGTCTAGGCAGAGCCTGGCTATATCCAAGCCTTCACAAATTCATCTACCCCATCTGCTCTAGTCCTATCCAGCTTCCCGCACCACATCTCAGCAGCAGCTATCGATGTGTTCTTCCCGAGGTGAGACCAGGCGCATTAACCTCTTCTCGTGGGTCTTGCCCCACGACGCTAGTGGACGCCAGACCTGCTTATCGACTGCTCTCGTAGCGGTTTATAAGTATCCCTCGCCTCTACCAAATGGATTGGGGAGAGATGACAGTGCGGCTTTTATGGATGTCTTTTGGTCGTACGGAAACGCCCCCCTTGCTGCTCTTCCAAGCTCATTGGGGAGGAATCAAAAACTAGTCCATGTTGGCAATGCGTTCAACAAAAAGAGATATTCTCGAGATCGAGGTTGATGCGAGAACTTGATGCAGTCCGCCGGGTTCAACAGCAAATTTCGTCGATGATGACATGGGGAAAAATAGGAAGTAGGTTCTGTGGGACTGTTGCGAGCCACATGATTTTGCGACCCGTCGGATGCCATTTCTTACAAGGACAGAATCGGGACCCAGCTCGTGTTGGAGTCAAAGTTTAGCGCTTGTCCGGCCTGATCGTTGAAGCGAGTGGTGTTGATGCGGGGAGTCTCGCGGAAGACTTTTTGGACGTGGATAAGGACAGGCCAATAGGGAGGGTAGTCCTAGGTTGCCCTCTACTCGTTGAGTGGAGGGCAGCCCCCTACTTTGCTAGGGATAAGTCTTGCCAATATCCTGAATTATTCGTATTATCTACTAACATCAAGCAGATCATATGCTCGAGCTTCCGTTACAGATTCCCGGCCGGGTTTTATTTGGACTTAGTCAATCCTAGAAATGAAGTTTGCTGGGGCATGACCTGAGCTTATTAGATAAAATATTACCGTATCCTACGGAAAGTCTATTGAATGGCGGAAGCGTCAGAAACTTTCTTATGCATATACCGTAGCCGACATTTTACCTAATCTACTCACGATGTGACTGCCTTTCCGTAGCTAGAAGGGTTCTAAGGGTACGTCTCTATTAGAAGTTAGACGCCCATTTGTTTTAGTTGAGGGGATATGGTAGGTTGATATTTTTCGCGTCCGTAGTCTTCCGGGATAGGCAGCAGCTATTCCAATCTTCGGGCCTATTGATTGGATAGACTTGAGCCAGTAAAGTTCCAGCCTGGTTATGCCGCAAGTGCAAGGTCGGCGAAACAGAGTTTTGCAGCGAATACCTTGTTCGGCTTGTTTTACAGTCTTTGATATATTAGGTACCTAGTGGTCCCTCGTGGAGTTCGAGGGCATTCGTTAGAATTGGATTAGGAGGTAGGTATATTATTCACCCTGTTGAGAGTGTTCGATAGTTTGGAGAGTTTTAATATACTAATTTTAACTACTGCCTGTTGCAGTTTTTCATTCTTAATCTTCTGAGAATTCTCGCCTCGCAATATACAATTATTGATGTTATTTCCTTCGCACGTACAGCAAATGCTGATCCGCTAAGTAGCTCACCGGAAACCGGCACTGTCCTTACATGTCTGGGCACTCGGTTGTGTGCCGATCAAATCCATCCATTCCAAGGAATTCAGTAATCGCGGGGCTCCGTCAACATATCAAGATCTATTAGGTACCTAATCTATATCGACGTCGACATTAACAAAACCTATAATAAAAATTGGCCTGGAAGCTGTTTTCCCAGGCTCTCTTCCCGATCCAATGCCTTTATGCTCAGACAAAGGTCTATTTGATTCATTATGGCCAGCAGCGAGAAGAGGTTATGGTCTTCACGATTCTCCTTGATACGCACCAAGAGAATCATTTTCAGTTTGACCTTACTAGTTATTGTATCTGTTGTTTTGATAGGTGCGCACTCCTACTTGCCTCATATTCAAGGATATTTTAATTCTAACGTCGTTCTAAATCAGCTCTCGGTGCTACGCACATACTTCGACCCAAATCGGATTCCAACACGGATTCTAGCGATGACAGTCAGCCACCGAGTGATGTGAACATCACGGTAGACGGCATCACAACCGCACCAGGCGATTGGAAGCCGGATAACTCAAGCACTATTGCCGAAGGCACACCTTTGCGTATCATGTCTCTCGGCGCCTCACTAGTTCGGGGCGAGTTCTCGACTGGCGATGTTGGCTTTCGCAAGACAATGCGCGAAGAATTGATTGATCTCGGTGCCGTCGTCAATATGGTTGGCTCTCAGCGCTTTGGGGACATGCTCGATAACGATCTCGAAGCCTACGGCGGTAACCGCATCAGCCAAATTCACGAGCATGCTACGCACATTGTGCCCGAATTGCAGCCCAACCTATTCCTCATACAAGTGGGAACGAATAACGTCCTGCAGAATCGAGACGTTGATAAGGCCGGTGCGCACATGGAAGACTTTATCAACTACCTATTAAGGGCATCGCCGCGATCTACTGTCATATTCAGCACCTGTCTGACAAACACAGTTCCTGATTGCGAACCTAAGATCCTCGATGTTAATAAACAGTACCGAGATCTCATCAAAAAATTCGCCTCGAAGCCTGTCTTATTAGTTGAAATGCATCCTAGTGAAGGCTTTCCCGACCGGCCTCAGGCCATCGACATCGGGCCGGATGGTACGCACCCGACGGACTACGGGTATAGTCTCATGGGACGTATATTCACTAAGAGTATCCAGGAAGCAGATAAGAAAGGCTATTTCCGATGGCCGGTCGAAAACGGGCTCGAGAAAGATGGAGATGCAGGACGAGCCGAAGAGACTACGACAACCTCGGAATTACCACCCACGACCTCTCCAACAACTGAAACTAATTCAACACGCGCCGCGATGGCCACAGGGGTCTGAATCACGCATCTGGCCTAGAGTACGTAATTTCATACACAGGTTGGTCTGGTGCCGATCAATCTAAGCCTCACTACCTAAAGTTGTCTCTTCTTAACTACTATGCACTCAAATCGGTGCACATTTATTAGTTGAGTCGAGTTTGACCGGAACATATCGTAACTTTACGGTTACAGATACTTAACGCTCGGTTTAGAGACGGAGCCCGAATAGACGCTCCAATCTCCAGGGACCCCGCAACTCAAATCGGGCTCCGTGTGCCTCTGTAACGTGGCTAGAGATGACCGAAATCAAGACGTCGTGTTGATAAAAAGCGGACAATGATATTGAAACCTAGCTCTTAGCCAGCATAAACGAACCGTAGACTAAGGCTGGACTGCTCTGCGCCTGTCTTCGATTCTGGTATTATAGCCTTACAGCGCCAATCATTAAGATCATAAGTACCTCAGTTTCTCTTTACCACGTGCAGTCGTTGTAGCCGAACTGAATTCACACCGAGCCATGCATTGGTTATCGTGATAACAGAGATGTTTACATATATGGCTACCTGGTACGTAAATCACATACACGTAGTAAACGTGCGCTTATACAAAACCCCCTGCACCCCCAGGCCGCCTCAGACTTGATCGAAACAACCACAGTTACAGCACTCGTATCAATTATGGTGATGTGTTGCAGTGTTTACGCGAGTACCCATATAGTTTCAACTACACACAGCCCTCTCTACAAGTTACGAATCTCTTTATCATATTCTATCACTTTGATCATCACCAGTAAACAGTTACTTTCCATCGTGTAGATTATAATGGGATCTCAAAAGGCCAAATACGCAAATTCAAGGTGTGTTGGCGACAGCGATGGCTCGAGATCAAGCACTGAAATCGGCGGTTTCCTGATTCGTGGTGAGAAAGAGTGGCACGACGTGAAATTGAACAGGCCGACAACGCGAACGGGAAGGATACAAAGATTTGTTTCCCAACTTGAAGACTACCTAGTTGTGGTGCCTGTCAAATCCAACAAACATTAGTGCTTTAGAAAATCGCGACGCTTGAGATGAACCATACGCACCTAATGACTCTTTGCGGATGAGGTTTTACAGATACGGAACGATCTTATGCCAAGGTAAGGATTCGCGAGAGCTTTTGTGAAGACATGGGCTTCGTATGGGTAAACCATACGCAAAGGTATCACGATCTTCCAACGCCCATCGAGTGGCCAGATAAGGCCGCTTTTAAGACACCAGCCATCCGTCAGTCGCATTATCTAGCAAGTTCCTCCATCCAGCACTTTCTCGTTCCCGTGAGAGCCCAACCAGCCAAATCTAACCGTTCATTAATAGTTTGCCATCGTCCAAATATGTTCGGGTTTAATCTCTGGACACAAAATACCTATCATATGACCGCCATTGGCATATAATCCATTGCTTTGACAATCTCAGGCAAGCCATCATGTGTAGCTCTGGCATGGCCCAGAAGGCTATAAGACAACATTCCCGAGCCATAATGGAGGCCCCGACGCCTAGGACTCTAAGCACGGTAAGTTCAGCTGTTTTTACTATTAGGTACTCTAACACAATTGTTTCGGATACTAATTGGAAAAAAGTATGCCTGGATTGGAACGACGTCAAGTCATACCTGGAGAGCGTACGAGCGTATGATGATTAACTCATCTATTGATTATTTACTTTCTCCACTTTATAAACGGCGATTAGAGTTAGATAGCAATATGTTTTGAGTATTTAGGGGGTACCTACCATGTATATCAAAACTTACAAAGGCACATTATAGCCATTAAGAAATGTCAGAGTGATACAAAAGAACACATGAATCAATTTTTTGCCCACATAAGCTACCTTAGATAAATAACAAGGTACCCATGCTTGTATGAAGCCCTAAACGAAATAGTTGAATTTGTTTCGGACATATATATCCATGTATTCCGCAAATTGCCCCTTTGCCCGCTTCTCTTCTTCAGTAGCGAGCATCTCAGCTTCTCTCCTCTTCTGTTCCTGTTCTCGAGCAGCCTCTTCGGGATAACAGACAGGGCAAGTCTCGTTTATAACAGGGGAAATTGGGTGGCCACTCTTTGTCATGATGCTGTTAGTAACTATTGCAGGATGATAACCTGAGCCCTGCAAACCCAGTTTCGCGGTCAAACACCTCTTCACCACGGATTTGGTGTGCCGACTATGCACCGGGTTCTTGCACCTTTTGTAGTCTTCTACAATGCTCTCGCACATGTTGACTGGCCTTCGAATATTAGGCGGTAGACAGATAAGGCTCTGAGGCACAACCCACGCGATAGGTTGACGGCAGGTAAGCAGTTCCTGTAGAGAACTGAAATATTATGTTGAATGTGGACTGAAGAATCTTCTGATGGCTGTAGGAACAACTCCGAACCTACGGTGCCGGCACAGGAGTCTTTATAAAATACCGGACTTCTTTAGCAATAGTCCTGATAACTGACAAAGACATTGTATGTTATCACGTTTTTGCTTTATAGGCTATTGTTTAACTTAACTGGCATTGAATAGAACTCAACTACAATAGCAAGATGCTTTGCATACTTCTTAGATTGGCTTCTCTTCTTTTTATTTGTCTTTGTCACGAGCTTCTAATGCTCGTCTGGGCGGCTTTCTAGCTGCTGGGTCGACTGAAAGGTGCATTAGAAAAGTTAATCTCACGAATAACTCGAAGCATAACGAGTTGAATAGGTAATGACTATTTCAAGACTCAACCTCTATGAATAAGTACCTAAACTACCAAGGGTACCTGAACCTAGCAAAGGGCAAAACCTAAGCTGATTCATCGATTTTACAACAAACCCAAGATTCACAACTCGGAATATCAACGAAGTATTTTATTCCTTCCTCTGTGCCCTAGGAGTCATTGCCTAAAGATATACGCTGCAATAAAATGGCGTCTAGCTCATCTGATGGACTCATCGAATTTTGTTGTGGTCTTAGTTATCGTCGCTGTCGATTTCCATTCCCCTCACACCTGAACGTTGATGGATAGGGATAGGTACCTAACATGCACACTCAATTTATGTTTAAGCTTAATGTGCCCAACCAATAAAATAGGTACTGCAAGGTTACATGATATTTTCTTACCTTTAGTAACATACCCTTAATAACATTCGGGCTGGAATGGTAATACACCATGTAGTTCTTCTAAGATATAAGTAGGTACATAAGTGGCTTGAAAGCAACCATGCGCAAGAAATTTAGAGATAATTTTAGCCCCTGAGTTCTTTTTACCAGGCTGTCTTCTTCCATCGTACATCATACATCATACCTGTAGGTTAGGTACCTCCTACATAAGGTACCTACATAAGGTACCTACATAAGGTACCTACATAAGGTACCTAAGTGTATGCGGCCAAGAATTCGACGTACAATACAATACTTACGAAAGTACCTCGTAGCAGCCACAATTACCTATCCCTTACTCGATAGGGGGTACATACTTAATGTACGTTAATAGACATCAGTGGCACTATGTAAATGGCATGACAGCGAAACCTACTTCAGTATCATAAGGAGGCGTTTATACACGGCATAATTTCTCAAATTATGTTAGGCACTCAGGTGCTCAAGTACTTAGGTGGGTAAGCGGGTAGGCACAGTACTGTAGGTGCTGTAAGCCGCTAAATTGCCGCTAGTAAGGGACGGCAGGTACAATCCCGCTAACGCGTTCCTCGGGCCATGCGCCACAATAGAGACGCGGAATTTTGGCCGATCTAGACGTCAAAGAATTTCTGGCCTGAACCCTGAATATCTGAACTAAACTAATAACCTCAACTTATCAACGAAAACCGAGTAATAATTTCGAAATTATAGATTTTACTCGCGGTTGTTCCTCATTCCGAGGAAAATATATACAAGAATATTCACCATTTACCATTTGCCATTTACCAATTCACAGTTCCAAGCCTTCGATCTGATCTTGCGTTACGAACCCCCCGTGCCGCTTTGTTGCCTTTCGCCGCCTTGCCGGCTCTGCCCTATCAGACCACACCAGATCTGACCTGACCAGACCTGACCAGACCTGACTTAACTTTTCCGTGCATTGCCCTGCCTCCCTTTCCTCTCTGTTCTCTCCGGGTGTGACTGTGCGAGGGAAAGACGACAGGAACGCAGGGGGAGAGGTTCGAGCGAAGATGCAATGTCGTATCCACCGGCCAAGCGACAGCGATCCAACACGTCCCGAGATTCCGTCAACGGCAACCCGCAGACTACAGCTCCCGCCCTGCGACATCACCAAATCAGTCCGGGTATCAGCCTGTACTCACCCGCGGGCTACGAGAATGGCGGTTATTCGCTCCAACCCACCGCACGTCAGACCGTCGCCTACAACCCTTACTCTTCCGGCGCGGTGACGAATTCGGCCGGCGGATATGGCGGAGCGTACCAGGCATCATCCGCAGGCTACGGTGCCGGTCCGTACAGCCCTCAGCAGCAAGCTAACACCTTTGCCGCACACTACTCTCAACCGCCTACGAACGGCCACATGACGTCTCATGCTACACATTTCAATGGGATTCGGAACGGGGCCTTCGCTGAGACACAGGCACAGGCACAAGCACAAGCACAAGCACAGACGCAGACGCTCCTACAAGGACAATCACCGCAGACGGCGACGGGTGGAACATATTCTCCAATACCCACGAATCACCATATTACGAATTATAATCAGCAACAGCGTACCAACCCCTCGGCGACCACGATACCGCAACATCTGTCACAGTACGGCGAGCCGTATACTTCTCAACCCACTGCGCATACCGCATCGTTTCATGCCAGTACCAATTCCTACTCGGACGCTTCTACCTTGAATTCACACTTTAGCCCGGCACATTTGCAAAGTCCAGCTCACCTCGCAAGCCCGGCTCCCCTATCGACCTCCGCGGCCCAAAACGGAAATGGACATACGCCCGAAGATTTGATGCAGGAGGATGACGACGAGGAAGAGGACGCACAGGGCGAGACGGCGGACGAATCGACAGATGTAAGGAGCAAGCAGGAAACATTACTGGCTGGTCTATATAAGGACCATAGAATGCTAACGCACGCCTTATAGGTCTACACGAATCCCGATCCGCCGAACGGGTCCATATCGTCCGTACCGTCAGTTCCTACCCCGCCGATCGATGCGGTATCAAGAGGTGGTCAACGGGTGAAGAAATGCTCCTGTAAGACGGGTCGCGGAGATAAGAAGGCCTGCGTGTTCTGCGTCTGCAGTAAGCATGGACTTGGTTGCACCTCGACGTGCTCGTGCGGTGATGCGTGCGCGAACCCTTTTGCGGATCTGACACAGTTTTTCGGGCCGTTATCGACGTTCCCGAAACCATGTGGTGCCAATGCGTGCTTTGCTACCTGGCTCTGCAACCAACCGAACGTCGAGGAGCTAGACGCGGAACTTATAATAGATATACTGTTATACGATGACACGTCGTGGGCGAATATTAAGGAATACGAGGAGCCCTTTAGGAAATGGGAGGAAAGTTGGAAGCGGACTCGAGGAGGTAAGAGAAAGAAGAGTCGTGAGGAGCGAGAGCGCCTAGAATTTGAATTGCTCCGCGGCGCGCTAGGTAACTGTAACCAGAACGATTTCTACGGTTACTGGTATAGTTTCTGTCGAGGCGGCTGGGTAGCTACGGACCTCTGGGACCATTGTCAGGAGTGTCGCATCTGTAAGCCCAGCGCCGAATGGCACTGCGATAAACATAATCGCTGTACCACAGATCGCGTCTGCCCTGATTGCGCATCAACCGTACCGTATCCGAACATGATGGCTTCGTACCCGGATCCTGGTAGTTAGTTCGATCTCGTCATATATGTAAAAAGGGGTGCCTTGTTTCCTTGATCTTTATCGACACTTTGGAGGGATGGAAATCGGATATAGACAGCGCGCGTTGGGGATACATAACGGTATTTGCGATTTGCTATAGCTTACTCACGTACATCCTGCATTTTCTTAGCGAGATTGCGTGCGTCGGCAAGGAAGCATACGAGGACTTCGGGCAAAATACAGATCGATCAATTAGGGGTGCGTATGTATAAGGACTAGAGCCAATATTATCAACGTCGAGGGCGCAGCCTGGGACTGAAATCCACTTAATATTGTCACCATTCAGCTCATTCAGCTCATTCAGCTCATCACCGTGCACCTAGCGTTCAGCTCCATTTGGTATAGACGCTCTTCAATTTTATGAGTCTGATGAGTGATGAACTTTGAGTCGACTACCTGAGCTTTTGCATGCTACTACTCACTGCTCGTTATTTAGAAATCCCTATCAGCTTATACCTCCTGTCTTGAACAAACTTTCTACGACTATGCCTTTCTCGAGCCTAGTTGCTGCTGCCGGAACTTCGCAACGAAGTCTACGCATACGCTTCTAAGCCAGATCGCTCAGAGTCCAAGTAGTTACCTATTGGGCCGAGCCTCGCGAGAAGCATGAAGCATTACTTGCCAAAAGTATGGAAAGACAACCAAACAATTAATCATCTTTAGGGACTTAGCCGTGCCAAGTTTGGCCAATTCACTTTAAGCCCTCCAGTGATATATTTACCTACTGTATTGTATCTAAGGTAGGTGTTTATATTAATCAGTCTATTCTGTCACGATTAAATTCTTTAATCTTGCCCCCCCCTTTTTCGCGCCGAATTTCGGTAACTTAGCAGTGCCTCTACGTGAAGGCCCGAAGAGCAATATCAATCTGGGTAGCACTCTCTGAATTTGGTTAAGATGATAATTGATACTGGGTTGATCATAGCAAATCTGGCGAATGAAAATTTGAGAGCGCAACTAGAAAGTGAGAGATAAAATACTGTACGGTACGGCCAACACGTATCAAACTATCCGGGTATCTAGGAAAGGAACGAATGAACCGAATATTTGCAGAGCCTGGTATATGGTACCGTCCGGATCTACAACCCATGCCATGATGTGCTTCTCTCGCAAGGGTATGAGGTACAGTGGAAGAGAGATCAGGGAATTATACCGAATCCAAAGATGGCCCGACATGGCAGGGGTATTTCAAGTGGAAGTAAGAAATGCGACATCAGTCGAATCCTGTCCATACAAATATTTACTCGGCTTTTCTAGGATTTTCGCAATCCTACCCAACAGATATTATCTTATGTGCGCCGTAAGAAAATCTTTCGGCTGAACCGCTGCGACGGGTCTCTTCGTAGGCTGACTTGCCAGCCACGTTTCGGTTGTGCTTGTTGGTCCGCTTGCATTATTCCAGAGCCAATAAGGACAAGCTCTATAATAAAGGTTGGCCTTCGTCTTAATTTAAAAGGGTATGGTCTAGGGCTTCGTAATGCACTATATATGAGGAGAGCGATTTTATACAAACAACAGCGAGACGCCCGGGGAAAGATACCTTGTATTTGATACCATTTGATACTTACCTACATATCTCTTTCTTAATGTACCTAGATATTATAATAGACTATCTATGTAGGTAAGCAAGTGAGTGTATGTGAGTAGAAACCTAGGCTAATAGCACATCTAGATGTCCACCTAGGGAAGGGGGAAGGAGGCCTAGTCCGTGTATATGGTGAAGATGCCCGTTGATGCCCACCTCAGGATCAGGATATTAAAACGTACGCATCTTGGCCTCAACCTGTCGAGGTACTAGAGGATATACTGAAACGAATGAGCGCTCTACCTAGGTATGTAAGACGTCTTCACGTGGGTAAATTGGTAACTCCACACAACTTGTATGTCATGAAGCAATAATAGCGTCAATAAGTACACATGTTTTTACCTATATAAGTAGATGGCTAGCAACCAACAACGTACGTAAGATCTTAAAAATTGATGCCTTAAGTAGCCTCTTAAGATTTATGGCTGAGTAGTAACGAGGGGCCAAAATATCAACCAACACTCGAGCTAAAAAGAGGGAAAAGCATACCTGAGATAAATCTTTACTACATATGTTCCGCTCTTGTCGTTCTCTTAATATAAATTCTGCTTGTTTAATATTCGTCATTCTAACGTTCAGTTCATGAAGAGGCCGGTATATTCTATTTATTACTTACAAATAGTTGATGGATAGTATCAAGGCCCGGTGGTTCATCAGACGACCCAACTTGGACTCTTACAGATATGAATGACTTGCAGATCAGGAACAAACCATCCGAATCGCCACTTTTGCGACTTCCCTGCGAGCTTGTTGTGCATACCGCGTCATACTTGTCCGCTGACGACTTATTCAGCCTACGTTTGACGTGCCGTTGTGTCGAGACGTTCCTATTCGAAACATTTTCGGTTGAATTCTTTTCCGAAAGACGTTTTATGGTCAACGAATGGTGAGTATAAATGTTATAAGGCCTTATATAAACCCGTGCCAGTATAGTTTCTCTAACATTGTCATTGATTATATATATAGTACGTATTCTACCTATACTTATACTATAATTTGGCATATAACATCCAGGAGAAGTAAAATGAATTTACCCCTATTTATTTCTTGTCCACTCTGAGAAGTTAGCAATTTCCATGTCTTATTGCATAACTTACTAAAAGCTGTTGGTATATAGATAGCCTTCAATGTCTGCTGAATATATCGAAGCATCCTTATCTGTCAAGGTGCTTGTCAAATCTAACTATCGGGCTTGATCGACTATATAGCAGCGAGGCCGTAGCAAAACCTGGGGGTAGAGACGTGAATATTGACAATCCCCGGGTTAAGAATGGAATCGAGCCTTACCAGCTCGAGGAGCTTGCGGCAGAACAGAACTGGCTAATTAGCAGCGGACGATTGCAGCTATTATTAGGCGAAGCTCTAGACAATTTGGCAAATGTGGTAGAACTTAGCTTGCGGGATACCAACACTGATAGATGGCACTGTCGTCCTGGATTACGCGAGCAACTTGTCAGCTATGGGTCTGCGGAAGTCCGCCGGCGCACAGGTGTAGATTTGCTGAGCAATGGGCTATATCTTCACCCTCAAGATCAGTTCGCCGACATGGTATTCTCGGCCACTTTATTGGCTGTTGCAAGGAGCGGGAAGCGACCCGAAACCATTAATGTGGTCATACAGAAGAAGGATATGGGGCTATCTAGCTCAGCTTTTATGCTCCCGAGGTCTCTGTTAGGCGCCCTCAGGCCTGCTTTGCAAAATCTGCGGTCTCTCAACCTCTCCGTGAGTTTCACTTATATACCGCTGGGCAGTTTTGCGCAGGGATCTCTAGCTTTCCTACCGTGGCAACCACATTATCTGTTCTCGCTGCTTGAAGAAACACCCAACCTAGTTAGGCTTGGGGTAATCTCCAAGGGACAGAGCTTCCGGCCGGATGGTGTAATACAATGGCTTGCTCGACTAATAGACTTCTCAGCTGGGAAACAAGCTAAGAAGCCGGTAGAGACGTATATATACGACGATCCGTCCGCAAGCCTTGGTCGTATAAATCCCTCTCAAAAATTCAAAGCTTTGAAGGACCTTGAACTGGGATATATGACTGCACCGAGTAGTTCGCTCACCAAGATCATTCTACACCTTTCTGGTTCTCTACGGAAGCTGTGCTTGCGCGTAATAGGAGTAATGGTATCCCCAGGAGACGACGAACTTGATAATGACCCTGGGTGTCCTAATGCCTGGTCTTCCATATTCCGAGAGATGTCTACGCATTCCAACTTGGAGAATCTGCAAGTTGGCTTTCTGGGTCATCACACTACGAACTGTACGGGAAACGAGAATAAACACCAAGTTGTTTTCCTGAAATCGGAAATTGGTACGCAACCAGCCTCGCACGCTGGGCTTTTCGAGACTTGGTCCTACTCAGGCAGTGTTACATCTATGAAGAGTTTCTTGCTAGAGCTTGCCGACAAGACAATTATCATCTGTACAAGGTGTAAACAGAGAAATCAGGGATATCGTTTTGCCGAAGAAGTTTTTGGGAGGTAATTGAGAAGAGGATCACATGAACAGTTCTCTCTATGATATAGATGTTAACTCGAATTTTACCTGTTGAAGACCGGAGCATCTACCTATTTTACCTAACGTAGCCAGGCCCATGCGCTTGTCAAGGTTTACGTGCTATGTAGGTCGGTTATATCTTCAAACTTAGGTGCAAACAAGGGTGTGTCCCTAGGCGCATGGTATCTCGATAAGTTCGTTCCTGTCGTCTATGTCGTCTGTGGACAACGCATGTGATATCTACTTAGCCTTACGTATGGCCTAGTACGCATACTACCTATGAAGATAAGTATTGGTAAAGGTTTTTGTGGTCTCGATACAAAATGGTGTTGATAGATAATTGAAATTACTTCGAAAGAAAGGAGTTAACTTGACATGCGCTCTTATCAGTTGGCAAGCAAGCATATATAGAATATTGTAGGATAGCTTCGAGATAACAGGTATGCTTATCTTCCCACTGGACATACATCGGCGGCCCAGTTACAACGCCTTACTGCAGATCGGCAGGGGTTCAGATAACCATGTGAATGGCTGCCAATACAAAGGAATCTTGCGCTTCTCCCCGGTGTGCTCGGTACCTAAGCTGGAGTGCGTCAGTATGCGTGCGGGGAGATAAGCGTGAGACATGATTTACCGTATTATAAGTATCAGAGAGCTCTTTATAGGTATGTGCATTTGACTACCCAAACTACTATTTCTGTTTACCTTTTTTTGATTATTCTTTTTGGGGGAAACTCGGAAGAGGTACCTAGGCACATCCTTATGATTAATATCGGCTTTTTATTGGCGTTGACACTGCTGTAAACTAAATGAGCCCAAGAGATGGCTCTATCAGCAGTTTCGAACCATGCCGATGTCGACGAGTCCCTAATCCCGGGGACGGTCCATCTCGTCGACCTAGAACATAATATTGCTACGCGACACGCCAGAAACCAGAGGGATATTGTGCTCGTGCCGACACCATCCGCAGACGCCGATGACCCCTTAAACTGGGCTCCCCGACGCAAGTATCTAGCCCTAGCTTGCGCTCTCCTGTATACCTGGTTTAACGGCATGGCGCTATCGATTGTCTATTCAGTGCTCGTGCCTCTCTCTACGGCCCTATCCGTAAGCGAAGGGGACCTCAACGCCGGGACCGGTTACATGTTCTTACTCCTAGGTTGGGGCTTGCTCTTCTGGCAGCCATTCGCGCTGCAGTTCGGAAAGCGGCTGACGTACTTGGTCTCGCTTCTCGCGCTTACGGCCGTCACGGTATGGGGACCCTATGCGCGCGGTAACGGCCAGTGGATCGCGAATCGCGTTTTGACGGGCTTCTTCGCAGCGCCCATCGAGGCTCTGCCTGAGACAACCATTGCAGACCTCTTCTTCGCCCACGAGCGGGCGACTTATTTGGGCTGGTATGCATTCACGCTGGCTGGTAGTAACTTTTTTGCCCCTGTGATTTGTGGGTTCATCAACGATGGTGTCGGCTATCGGTGGGTTTTCTACTTCCAGGCTATATTCTGCGGCGCTACCTGGCTGTTCCTTTTCTTCTTTATGGAAGAAACGAATTACGACCGACGCACTGTCGGCATTGTCGCCGAGTCTAACCACCGAGTACCCGAGTCGGACCTGAGTGAGGAGAAAGGCAAGGAAACCCCGGCGGATCCGTCTAACTCCATCGGACGAGTGCCTTCTCCAGAGGGCCAGCCTTCAGCCAAGACGAAGTCATTTTGGCAAAGATTGTCTGTTGTGGATGAGCCCCGGCCGTTCATGATGCACTACCGTGCTTGGCAATCTCTCAAGCTTCTGTCGTGGCCCGTGGTTTTCTATTCGGGGTTTAGCTACGGGACCTACCTCATCTATTTTAATATTCTCAACGCTACGAGTTCCATCATCCTGGGTGGTTCACCCTATAATTTTCGACCGTCTCTTGTCGGGCTCAGCTATCTTTCTTGCATGGTAGGAGTTTCCGTCGCGGCGGCTTTCACAGGTGTCTTTTCGGATCGTTTCGTCATCCGATTAGCGCGCAGAAACAATGGAGTCTCAGAGCCAGAGCACCGACTCTGGCTCTTCTCCGTATCGGCGATAATAATTCCGGCATCGCTTATTCTCTGGGGTGTTGGGGCGGCTTACCAAGTGCACTGGTTCGGTCTTATCGTCGCGATGTGTACCACGGCCTTCGCCAACACGATGGGCATTACACTCAGTGTCTCGTACTTGATTGACACGTATAGGGATATTTCGGGCGATGCGCTTACTACGTGTATCCTGATCCGTAACACGATGAGCTTTGCGATCGGATATGGAATTACACCCTGGCTTGACAACTTAGGGTACCAGAATTGTTTCATTAGTGTGGCTTTCATTGGATTAGCCATCTGCTCTGTCTTCCTAGTCATGATCAAGTGGGGTAAGACGTTTAGAGAAGCAAAACGTCTTGATTATTGGCGGGAGGTGAGGAAGAGAATTGAGCTTGGGTTAGTTCACTGAGGGATTCTTATCAAGAACCTCGTGTTTTAAATACACAGATATTTACTTGATAATAACCAAGAAACCCTCTATCATCAGCTACTCAGTATTGTGTCAAAGAGCCACTGCCTAACCCTAAATTCGTTATTGCTCCTACGAATTTCTTGGCTAAAGTTAGAAACTTTGTAGGAGAAGCTCTATATCTGAACCGTCAACGTAACTACTTTCTTTTTTTTTTTTTTTTTTTTTTTTTAAAAAAAAAAAAAAAAAAACACTGCATTATGTACAAGGTGTATTATTAATTCTGCAGTCCGGAAACGCTTCAAGTACCTAGTCATAGATGCTATCTTGGTATCGTCGATCTATCACAATCTCGACTAACAGGCCATCCTGTCCCATCGCACGGAGCGGTGATAAAAAAAAGAAATCGTAAAAGAGCGAAACAGAACCACTGGTGTGACCCATCTGGTTCGCTTGCGTATGTACTCGTTGCATATAAAAGTCGCTTGCTCATATACCACACCCTCAATATCTACTACATCATGAAACGATACTTTCAGTTACATCTTCGGCCGCCATTGGCTCCTCGACCGCTACCGACTCCTCGGCCACAGCTAACTCCTGAACCACTGTTGCCTCAGCCACCGCCGACTCCACCTCTGACTCCGGTAACGTGGCTAGGACTGATTGTTCGAGAGGAACATCATCCGCTGCAACGGATGCTGTAGCCTCTGGTGAAACATCGGTGGCAGACATCTTGACGGTTTCGGTCGCCG
Source organism: Daldinia bambusicola (assembly GCA_022478815.1). Classification (NCBI taxonomy): domain Eukaryota; kingdom Fungi; phylum Ascomycota; class Sordariomycetes; order Xylariales; family Hypoxylaceae; genus Daldinia; species Daldinia bambusicola. The sequence goes on from MU284230.1 coordinate 30,315, forward strand.
TCTCTACTTCCGTCTCAGTAACCGTATGTAAAACTCGAATAACTTTCCTCTCCGTCACAGTTTCGGTTTGTTCTGACTGAAGTGCCATGTATACAAACTGGTTGTAGGCACCCCCGAATATGTTGCATGGCTCATAAACAGTGGACACGCTCGTAGCCGCGGCGAGTCTATCTTGGGAAGTCGTGGGCTCGGTTGCAACTTTTACAGCTTCTCCGTAAGCAGTAGAGGCCGCTTCGGTTTCTACTTCGACTTGAATCGTCTCTTGCTCAGGCTCTTCGGCAACGGGCTCTTCGTAACCCACAGCGGGTGTGGATTCGCTAGCACGCAGATCTTCCAGGGAAGCGGTTTCCAGGTTTCCTTCATATTCTCGCTCAACCGCTGTAGGCTCTTCAGACAAGATGGACTCTACTTCGGATTTGTTTTGCTCATCTTCTACTGATGCTCCCTCTATGGGCTCAGAAACCGGCACGTCTTGGCCCGGAACTGCTTCATGCCGCTCTTGATCGGGCATGACTCCTACATTATCGGCAAGTGATACATGCTGTTGAGGGGTCATGGAAGGTTCAGCACAAATCGACGACGTCACAAGGGAGTCGGTGGCGGAATATTTTATTTGAACGGTGGGGAGCTGTGTCGTGTCGATTCCCTGGGCACGACGCACGATTGGGACGTCTCTCATCCGGTGGATCACTGGCTCGTAGACGGGCTCGGCCGGAGTGGGAGCGTTGCGGAAAGCGAGCATAAGTACGAAAAGACTGAGAGTGAAGATGGCGACATTCCTGCGATCTTCAATCAAAACTCTCACAGACTGGAGCAGAAGCTCGGACAACGAAGCATTCTGGTAGGTAGCCTGATGAGGTTTCCCCTCATTATAGGTCTTATCGGAGTGTGAGGGCGGAGAGGAGGATGGCTGTGGGATATGCGATCCCTGGTCCGGATGAACTGACGGCTCCCGAGATTGTTGCGGCGGCGAGTGTCCGTAAATCTCGCGCAGCCGTTCTTCATCTTGCCGACGACGCTCCTCGGTAGAAATTGGTGTGCCAACACGCGACAGCTCTGGCTGAGGTGAGGAGGCTCCGAAGCGAAAGTTCGCACCATCTTTTTGAATTCCGGCCTCTTGTCGAGTAGCAGCAAGACGAACTAGCTCTTCTTGTAAAGTGGGCTCTACGATCGGTTCCAACTCAACGTCCACACGCTCCATCTCTTTCCAGCAAGCTTCCCAGGCGCCTGCTCTCATCAGCCCGTTACTGGCATAAACTTTGATTCGGAAGATCTTGCCCGAACCGAGAGAGTCGCCCCGGATCTCGCTCTTGCAAGTGTCGCACCAGTGACGTTTATCTCCAGCGCGAGACCGTTGGGAACTCCATTCATCTTCGCTCTCTTCGTCATCAGTTAGACTTGATTCGTTAGCGGGGCCAAGGTAATGCCCGCATTCCAAGATCCGAGCACGTCGGCGGAAGGGAAGCTCCAGCGCTTCGAGTAGACGCTCCTCAAGAACCTCGTAGTCATTCTGAGGATGGCCCAACAATATACCTCTCTCGACGACAGTATCACCAATTCGGTCTTGTAGGAGCCTCCAGGATTCTCGGAGGGTCTTTAGCTGCTCGCTAATATCATCCGTATCGAGATTGTTAAGCAGATTACCCCATGCCCACCTTAGCGGTAGTAATGTGACGTGGAGTAAGACGAGAGGAGCCTCTTTACGTCCCTTAAAACGTGGCGGAGTAGACATCCTCTTTGGAGAATATTGTGCGGAAGCGGTTGGCGTCCCTAAGCGAGAAACGGTAGGGAATTGCTTTTTTGCTGAGCGAGGGGAGCCAAGGACCGGAGAGGGTGGCGAAGACATCTGCATCGCCCGGACGTCAGAAGGAGTTCGAAATGGTGGACGCGGCGTTCCTCTAACAGTCGGAATGAAATCTCCCTTCTCATATTCCCGCTCATATTGTGAAAAGTCCGAGATTCGAGACGACCGAGTAGTGGTAGTCCTGTTATCAAAGTCCTTATTTGCCTTGTCGGACTCGGAAACGGCATCGTACGACCCTAAAGAACTTCGTGGGCTCTTATCGCTAAATACATCTTCATCAGTAGCCTCGTGGTGGGAACTAGCATCACCACCGTCGTCAGCATGAACATGAGAATCTGCATATTCAGGGTCCCCAAGGTATGAATCATCTGCCTGGGCTGGGTCGTGAGTGTCATCTGTCTCGTCACTCAATACCGAGCCGTCTCCGATATCCTCATGTCTATCTTCGCTTTCAAATTCAGCTCTTTCAGATGCTTCAGCCCTGCCTGAATATTCACCATCCATCTCGGGGCGGTCGGTTTCTACGCTAGGCCGGACTTCTGACTCTTCGTTATGACTAGATGTCATCTTCGTCCCATTCCTTTGCCTGCCAATAGCTGCCGACTTCTTGTGTTGGTCAGAAGCAACCTCTGTCCGATCTGTTTCTTTATTGTTAGATCGTTTGTTGTTTATGTTGAGTTTTGAGGGATGGATCTCGTCTACCGGTGTGCTTTGGCAAGGTTGGTCGACGTAGATTTCGAAATCGTGGTTTGTTTTCGGTCGACGCATTCAAGAAAGCAAGAAAGAATGAGGGACAGAACCCAAGGCTCTCAATTAAGAAATTCTCTTCTGGAACAGCTGGGTTCCTTGGGTTCGTTTTTATGGGAGCGTTGCGTTGGCAATATATTAGACCTGCAGGTGTAAATGTCAATATGAAGGAAATGGTTGGGCAAGATGGGAAAGCGATGCGGGCCGCTAAGTGTCGTTTCCTATGTTGTTGACATGGGTTGCCTGGTCAACGCGAACCATTGAGCCCTGACAACTCATTGGCCTGTCCAATGACGGATCAGATCACAATCCGGCACAATTCGTTTCAATAAAGACGATACTGTCGACCGTTATAACATCGCCTCTTACGATGCGACAAAAGGAAAAGGACGTGAAGCCCTTGCTAATTTTATTGTGCATTCATTCATTCCAAAACAAGGGTCACAGATACCGAATTTTAGGTAGATTTCTTGCCTCTATACACCCTATCAATTCAAACTTCCACGTTTTGATTTATAAGTGCTGATATTGACGTCATTACCTGTCAATCACCCGAGCTCTAATTACCTGAATTTCTAGGATAGAGATATACGACAGTCTAGACGCAGCTTTGCCCGTATTAGAGCTCCGGTACCTAAAGTGGTGGTGCAAATGCATGTGCCTTGCTTCAACACAATTGAAGTTTTACAATCATAATTGATGTTGCTTTGTATGATTGGTGGCATGGGAGAAATAGTCTCCGGTATGGAAAGCTCTAACGTATCCCTACCCCGAAGTTTACTCAATTGCTACTGCGGCTGTGAGGATAGAATGAATCATGGAGGGTTCACGATAGCAATATCGTAAGACAGGTAGTTACCAGGTAAGTACCTAAAGATAATAAATATGTCATGCCTCAGGCAGCCCGCTCCATCTGTCGGCTACATCCTTTATCTCGGCTAGTAGTTGCTCTTTTCTCTCTTTACTGCACCAGCTACCCAATACGGCGCCATTCGCGATTTTCTCCCAGTCCTTAATAGTCAAGTTGAATGCGTCTTGCAAGGCACAATAATTTTCAAGTATATATCCCCCAAAATAAGCTGGATCGTCACTATTAATACTAAACCTGACACCAGCATCCATCAGTCTCCTTAGGGGGAAAGAGTTTATTGAATCGATGCAGTTCAATCTGACATTCGACAGCGGACACAGGGTCAGCAGGGTCTTGGAGGAGGCGAGGCGTGCAACCAATGCATCATCACCCTCTGTCAAGGCACGAACGCCGTGATCTATACGCTCCACATCTAATAAGTCAAGGGCTTGAGTGACGTAGAATGGTGGGCCTTCCTCGCCAGCATGGATTGTCCTTCGAATGCCAGATTCCTTGGCGATATCGTAGAGTTCTTTCCAAAGTGGTGGCGGGAACGGAGACTCAGAGGAGTCCATACCAACGGCAGCGAGTGTCCCGTCATCGTAGTAACCCCCATTCCTAGCTTGCGAGAACGTCTCCATAGCTTCGGAAAGGGGTAGGTGCCGTAGCAGACACATGATTAACTGCGCAGTCATGCCGAAATCGGCTGCCGCTTTTTCTTGCGCTCGACGAAAAGCCTTGACGATTGTCGAGAGCTCGACTCCCCGGCATGAATGAGCCTGCGGATCAAAGAAGACCTCCGCGTGACGAACATTTTGTGATGCGGCTTTGGCAAAGTAGGCGTATGCTAGAGCCTCGAAGTCGGCCTCATCTATCAGGACTGACATACCAATATAATAGTAGTTAAGAAAATCATCTAAATTCTGGAAGCTCTCGTAGCGCCTGCGGAGACAATCCGCTGAAGCAAAGGACGGGTCGTCAGAGACAGGTAAAGTAATCCCATTCTTCGTTGCCAGTTTGAACAGCAGTTCCGGCTCGAGAGAACCCTCGAGGTGCATGTGGTGTTCGACTTTGGGCAGAGCCGCAAGGAATGTGTGCAGTGATTTGTTACACATATTTGACAGTCTCTTGTAGGCTACCTAGGGAACGATATACCGTTTGAAGAATGGGAGATACCTCTTCTTGTTGCGAACTAATTTGGAACTTAAAACTGTGTTTAGACCTTTCGGGACTTATCTCGTGATATCAGAATATCAATAATTTTCTGAGCTTGATGTAAGAAAAAAAAAAAAAAAAAAAAAAAAAAAAAAAAAAAAAAAAAAAGAAAAAAAAAAGACCGAGTTATAATACATAGCGTAGGGCCTAGCGGCATGTCCCACATGATTGATAAATACACCTTAATACATACCTTGGGTAGAGTAAGATATCTCTTGCGTTGCACATAGATACCAACGGCCGCATTTGACGATAAAATGTGAACTACCTAGTATATTCATTTTATCTTAGGCCATGATGTTGCCTAATGAACAGAACTTCGCTCCTGATATCTACTATAAATATAGGTAGGTATGTCCATCTGTATCTAGGTTTATTTAGGTACCTAAGGTAGGCATGTACGATTGCTGGTATTACGAAAATTACACCAGCAACTATTGGTGCGTTTAGATGAAATTTAGCATTGGGTCATCGCTCGTCTTCGAGCTTGAGATGAATTATCGATTGAGCGGTCACAGACGAGTTATTAGGTTAAATCCCGAGAACTCACCATGTAACATAGTAAGGGTTGCTTAGGGAAGAGACACATCCGGCTACATCCCGGTAGGAAAGACAAAGATACAAGTACCTCTTATAGCGGCAGATCCAGAACTAACACACGCCGTCAATCAGGACCCGGTAAATTGGACACCTAGTCAAACCTCACGTTGATAGGCAGGAGATCAGACCATAGACCACTCGTAATAATATTATCAAGTATTTGCTACTTCAACGGCTTGTGAAATTTGGACATTCTCAGGATACGTCTAGCTTAGTGATATCAATTTACATAGTTAGTAGAAGTACCCAGTCTACCAACGTTGTAAGGGGAATGCTAGGGCTATTAGGCTATCTTCAGTACTAAAAAGGGACTGCCGAGTTTAGGGGCGGAAGCAAGCTAAGGAAGACGCTGTGTTAAGGTTCCTCCACATATAGTAAATCCTTTATAGCCCTTGGACGATCTGGAAGTTTGCCGATTCCATCAACCGTGGCAGCTAGAGCTTTCCTCGGAATCAACAAGTACCTAAACCAACTAGTGCTTATAAGCACATGTCATCGAAATGTCCAACGTGGACGTCAATGCTACGAAAGCTGCCATAATGCCACGATAAATCCTAAAATAGAAGTGTAGTACCCTGCTCTTAACGGTGAGTATTGAATTCTGTAATCATCAGCCCACGTTAATTACATGTAGCGCGCGCCGTCCCTGTCCAAAATCAACCCTGAGAGCTTCCTCCTTTCTATCTGCCATATTTCTTTCCGTAACCCGCTTATCAGTAACTTCATAGATCTTACGCAATAGATTAAAGATGTAAGGGGATGAAAAGAAGAAAAGGAGGTAAAGCTGCTCGGCATGTCCGCACCACTTATCTACCTATCTATCAGGTACCTGTTCTCCTCCGCTCCTCAGCCGCAATACTTGCAGAGATACCCTCGCCTTTATCGAACCAACGAAAAAGAACAGGACGAAGAAGAAAAATCAAATAAAATAAAAGATGTAGCCTTTACATAGCTCGACCTGCAACTATGCCTTTCTTATTCTTTACTACCATTTCAATTTCCTTCGTCTCTTTAACCTCAAGGCTTACATGCTAAAAGCTTTCAAACTTACCTAGGTGGATACTTACCTACAACGGGCAAGTAATTTAGACCAACTTTCTAGTTACCTAGCTCTTTATGTTTAGGCCCTGACGCGCACCGAATCGGAAAGTTCTCGAGTTCTCGAGTGGAGATAGAGAAAAACGAAAGGGAATGTTGTTGAATCGTTGGTCGTTGTCATGGTGATACAAGGTCGTTCGTTTCACTGCATGTCATGTCTTGGTCTGTACTACTTCCATCTCCGAGACCATCTGTCGTCTCGCGTAGCTTGCACGCATGGAGCGAACGGCCTCGGTGCCACGTCGACGCATGCACTTGTGAAAGCATCTGGCTCGGTTGCGTACAGTGTCACTTGGTAGATAGGTTGAAGTCCACTTTCGAGCCGCTGCCTCTTCTCTTCGCACTCTTCTTTTTCGCTTTCTTCCTCAGTTTCACCCTCTCGGTGTAAACTACATCCTTTCTCTCTAGGCCGTGCCGGTGCGGGGTGAGCTATTTGAAATGCCGCGGTGGTATTCGATTCTCTTGGCTGGTCTGGCGAGGAATTAGGGTCACCGTCCTGCTTTTCCTAGGCAGGCCTTCACCTTCTTTTAGACGCCATACATACTCCTTAGTATATGGTACGCACATGTCGTCTTTACGGGGGACGAGGATCTCCGTCTAGGTCTTTATGCTTGCGTGCTAGCTTAGTGTATTAGACTTGTGATGCGTTGCACGGGTGACATGTTTCCCAGGTCGCACGGGATGGGATGCTACTTCAGGAAACGGGCGAGAGGGATTCTAGCCCCCCCGCCCGTGGACGCTCCACCCTATAGGAGTGCAGCGGCAGGGGACGACGAATCAGGGTAACGACAGCAGGCAAAGTAGCTAAAGATTCCACTGGGGATGAAGTCGTACGTGTGGGTTATTGTATTGTACGCATGAGCGATGTGCACGTAGAATGGCCAGTAGGCAGCCCAGGAGACGCGTCCGCTACCGGCCCATCGCTGCATCGCTACAGTATTCCCACCCCTCGAATCTCCCATGGGAGCCTCAACTATCGAAAGAGGGAACGTCCGTGTTTCGAGTGAGGGCGGAGCCGATCTTGTTGTGAATTTGTCCCGCGAAGTCGGCAATCGGCCGCTACCCAACTGGCACGCGGTCTCTTGGCTCCATTGGGTAAGTTTCCCCATGCGTCCTTATACTTCTTATACCACGCCGATTCGGTACCAGATTTCTTACCCATGCATGCTAAGGGGGGGAATACCACCACCTACAAGAATCTTCCTCGGAAGAACATGCGAACGCAGGCATGCCAGTCTACGGAAGCAAGATTTATGTAGGTGGCCTTGATGACACTCACTCGCCGTCTAGAGTCTCGGCCATCTGTTTTACTTGTCCACTTATGAGCGAACTAGAGGTTGATCTTCAAAAGTTCTCATGCCCCGAGATTCAGTATACCTGAGGTAGGTACCTAGTCAACTAATTTTGTAGTGGGCTAATTAGCAGATTGTTTCATAACCGTTGTTGTCGGCGGGCATAGATTCTTAGGACAGGCGATGCCGGTGACGTGTTCTTCCGCGAGGGGGAATCGTTGCGGAATCCACTTCACCCTAGGGGAGGTGGGAGATACCTGGCAAGAAGCTAGTAGATATTAGTATCAATGACAATTTATGCTTCGGTTTATCCGTGCGCTACATTCCACGCCGATATTGGCCGTTTCACGAAATATGCGCATTTTCCCTCTTAGACCTAAATATGGTATAGAGAAGGGACGGCTTGCTGCGGTATCGTGGCGGTATCGTGGCTTTTTGGCTTTTGGTCCTCCCGATTTTCATCTTGGGACCCCTGCTTCTCGCTTGTGGGACAGCCCGAATATTACCTCCAGTCTTATGCGGCTCGTAAATGCAGATCGACTCGGTGCAGCTAGGTAGTATATAGTACTGCTTGTCGGGCGACGACCCTGCAGAACAACTGCGTGTGGGCCCGGAACGTGGAAGCATCCCAGGCCAATATCGAAGGGGTACGCAGATACAGGTACAGAGATGATGGAAATGGCTGGCCAAGGAGATTTTCCAGATCCGCTAAAGGTAGGCGTCAGCGAAATGCTTCTCCCTCTCCCTCTCTCTCCTTCTCTCTCAGACACACTCTACTGCCCAGGTGATGCTCTACGCTAGGTTCCTAATTAACTTATACAGATCCTAACGTTCGGCTATCCGGTTCCCGGCATATAGAAACCGGGGAGAACAACCATGTGCGACAACGATGAAACAGAAGAGCCATGACCTATCATATTTTAATACGGCCCAGATCAATTCTGGTTCAGACTGCTAGGAGGTAGTCATATAAATGTGTAAGAAGTAAGTAGTCAAACTAATCGTAGCTAACAATAGCTTGCTAGCTCTATTCATTTCATAAAAGCAGCTTGCCGTAACTAGGAACTTGCCTACCTACCTAAGTACACACAAAGATTTTTACCATCTGTGGGGATCGACGCGTGTACAGATTGCTTGATGTTCGAGACGTCCGGAGGGAGCCGAGGAATGATAGACGCGCCAGTGGCACGCGGTTCCAGGGATGGAGGACGCTAGATTTGTTAGCTCTTCTAGAGCTTTAGTGGTATGCTTAAGCGACAGTAGTAATAAATGCGATGTGAATTTAGCCTAACCTAGTGTGATAGTATTGTACCAATGCTTCGCAAAGGGAGGGGATCCGTCTTCACGGCGAGCTACAGAATGCTGGATTGGAAAATCGAGATTAGATCGCAGAGTGAATAGCCGCTAGCTTAAGATAGTACCTAACGGTTTGTAGATGCTCGATCTGTCTTGTTACTTTAGCTCCACCCCTTTTCCAAATGCGGCATTCGCCAGCAAGCAGCGTAGTCCTTTGAATGAGAGGGTAGGTAGCCTGCTAGGTATATATGTAAATCAAGGAATTCTTTTCCTTCGATCCTCTATGTGCTATGGGCTTTTCTAGTAAGCTTGTAAAAGATGGAGTTCCCGATTCACATGATGCAAAGCATATCGTCGGTGCGTAGCGTCCAGCTCTCGCAAGTTTACAACTTGAGTTCAAGTCTCAAAGAGGGAGAGAGAGAATGAAAAAAAAAAAAAAAGGCGAAGCCTACCTTGTGCCTACCTAGCAGCTAGACAACCCTGGAAAGTAAGACATACCATGCAAGCCATATGTATATTTCTCCCATGTCCGCCTTGTAACAGATAGATTAAATGCGAATTGGACCTGAACCCCCCCTGGTCCAAGATGAAGAGGTTTGAGGAACGCTTCTAGAAGACTAGGCTAGTTGTATGATCAACGTTACTTCGCTATAGTATTCTACAATGCACATCATGCCGAATAGGGCCCAGTCGGATGTCTTCCGCGCTTAGATTCATTTTGAAGTCGTCTCTTGACTACTATATGCACCATAAGTTGAAATTTTTTACGACTGCCGATTTCGTTGGATGTAACATATCTTACTTCACCTGCCTTATAATCATTTTATTACCTCGCAACCTCTGCCTGGTTTAGGTACCTAACCTTAGGTACCTAGGTAGGTAGATAGGTAGGCATTTATTGCTGCTCAATTTGCTTTCCTAGAGATTTGACCGCTGCTCATAAGTCATAGCAATGCATTTATGCACATTTTCTCTGCCAAGCACCTACTTACCTGCCTGCTTATATTAGGAGCTTTTATATGGCATGGATCATGATTTGATCGTAATAAACAACAAGGACACTTCAGCACGAAGTACGAAACCGATAGCCAAGATACCTTTATCCCATGCTCGTGGCTCCCTCCTGGGAATGTTCCTTGATACGTGCACACCTCCGTACCTCAAAGGCTTCCCTTTGGGTAAGTGGACTCTTGTCAGAGATATGGTGCCGTCCTTACGTACAGTACATAGTATAATCAAATTCAGCGCCCTGGGCGGCCCAACTAGCAAGCCTGTTGCTCAAAGCATGCCTACCTATTTAGTAATCGGGATCCGTAACTCGGTCAAATGAGTGTTGCTTCATCCCTGTGCTTTTGTTGATGAGCTTTTCATCCTCCTAAAAGCCTCAAATCCCCTGACGATCTCGATATTGGACATGCAGCTATCTGCCGATTTTGGTTTGACTTCAACCCTATTAGAACCATTACTACCTATTACCTGGCAAGCGTTGGCGCGCTCGAGTTTGCCTAGTGGATTATTCGCGATCAGTGAATGGATTGGGCCATTCGCCGAGAAAGCTCCTCAGCAGCACGTTTCTCTAATTTCAAAAGATAGGCCTTGAGCTGTTTGGTAGTTCCCGGCTATGAACTATCCAACCCACCTATCTAACAGATAACGTTGGATACCGTCACTGATTCTCATGATCTGATTGATATAGGTACTCGTAGTTGTATCAACATTAAGTTTTTTTTTTTTTTTTGGAAGATCCTACCAGCCCTCCATATCCTTGCCCCCCTGTTTTAGCTTGACAACTGGTTACTACCTATCCGCGTGGCCTGTATCCATGATCCATCTTCCATTCTTTCCCTTGCTCTAAGTGGATTTCGGTGAAGACATTTCGGATAGTCCATTTCTTTTTGTACAGAGATGCGGTTCGAAATTTCAAACTTCCTTGCGAACCACGACAAACTCAGCGCTTATCCGAAATGATAATTTTAATGGAGCGCTTATTGCTATATTTAAGCATGAGGTTCACGTGTAAAGCTATCAAGCACTAATAATAGCGAAGCCGATGGTTAGGCTGAGGCGTCTTTAAGGCAATGTCGGACAATGTCTTTCCTTACCAAACCAAACTTTCATTTACTGGGGTTTCCAAGAGGTAATTACTGTTGCGCACCTGTTATAGCTGTTTACAGTAGTTTCGTCTAAATACTGTGGTTGAAGCTACCTAACAACATATGCACGTTCACGCTGTTCATGACATTCGGGGTTCTTGAGTGGCGCTATTCATATAATTCTTTTGCTATCGGCCGGGGTCGGTGTTAAGGGCTGGCTGCTAATGGACCATTCAACTTCTTCCAGATCTTAAGTGCTGCTCTATGCTACGGTGCAGCCACCTACAGAGTGTATCTATGGTGCCTCATGCCTTTACGCGGCACGGTTCTCAGTTAGGAAACCCGGTAGGTAGAACAAGTTTATTAGAAAGGTGCAGGATCGCTTCGGCAGTCTACTTCCTAAAAGTTATCTACATGGCTGTACTATAGAAGAAGCCCTAAACCCGTTGCCAGGCATCTATACCTATACATACCTACCTAGCACTTAACCTAGGTAATTATCCTCAGTGCATATCACGAAGATGCGGCGTATTGTCCCACCCCTTAATCGATTAAAATTGAATTTGTGCCTAGGTAAGTCAGTAAGAACGGAATACTCCATTATCCCCCTTGCCTAGGTATTCGGAATCGTCTCTCGTCGCGGACAGGCGGGCTCCAAAGCTTAGGTATATATTCCGTACTATCATGCAGGTTAGGTATGTATTGGTAGTGTGATCTCTTTGCGGCACCTTGCATGTTCCCCATGCTCTTCTCAACCCCATCCAGATTACTATATAGTCGAGGCCAAGGGGTATTCCCATGCAAAGCGTTAGGGCTATCACCAGGACAAAACGTGCTTTGAAAATGACCAGATCGTAGCCAGGATCACTAACTTCAAGAAAAACTTAGGGGCAATAGATGGGAGTGGATGGTTTCTCATTGTTTCCTTTCCTATTCGGGCTGGGCAGTGCCATAGAACGCCACAGGGTTTGAGCGATGCCACAAATTCGTGACACGCCCGATCGCTTGCCCGCTATGTCTCCCGAAGAATAAAAGGACAGAAACAACAAAAGAAACAACGTCCTCCGGGATGAAGGTGTCGGAATCTCCAGCACTCGATACATGGGTGCCAATACCTCGGAGTTTATTAGCGTTAGCTTAACCAAGCGATCAGGTTACATCGGCATGAGCACGGAGAGCGTTCGATCTTTGGTACGTTTCAAGCTAGCTGTTGTTAGTGACCCTATTCAACCCTGTTGTGAGCCGTTGTCCACCAGTGGGACGGTCCTCTTTTCATTATGCCAGGTTTTATTAAAAAGCGACGGGGTCACGGGTTCACAGACAATTGCATATACAGTTGCATATATACCTTATACATACGCACAATACAATACATACTTACATTGCTTGGCCCTAGCCATGCTTGTCAAAAGGGCTGCTAAAACAACGGACCGGCCACTGCCGCTTACCAGGGAAAACCCCTACACGTAGCATAGGTTTTATTGTTTCCCTCGCACCACCTCTTGCTAACAGACGCTTAGCGTGTCGCCAGATTGAGCAGCTGAACGAGCAGGGGGCTACGGCGAATGATCGGGCGAAAAGATAGCGTTGATAGGGAAGGGGACATGGCCTAGAGAAAGGGCGCGGGAAAAGGAAGAGCGCAAAAGAGACATCTACTTCTTACGGTACCGCTTGATTCCTGGGTTCCGAATGCACATCATGCAACCCGAACGGGCCTGGTCGAACCTGGGCACAGCCGAGGGGAGTGCCGACTCGCCAGCCAGTCCTACCTAAGATATCCCACGCTAAAACAATCCGCAGCTGCTAGGCACGGTATAGTTTTCCAGTGTGGAGGTTGCATAGTCCAGGTCCAGGATTCCTACATGCACTATACTATATACTATACGCTACACTACACTTCATCGACTAGGGCAGACCAGCCAAACATTAGGACAGCAGTAGGGTGGTTAGAGTCCCATCTCAAGTCGCATGAATGTATTGTACTTGGGTACGCTATAGTTCATATTTAGCATCAAACTTGGAGGGAGGGGAAAGGATTCCTTTAACAAGCCATTGGCTTCTGCAAGCCAAAAGAGATAGTCCCTGCCAGGCGCATTCGCCGAGTTTAGAGCGCAACGGTCCATGTCCACATATACTACATCCTTGAGGAACCCAGTAGCGGGCAATGGTGGATAGGTACGTTAGGTACGTTAGGTACGTTGGAGGTACATATCAGTTAAATATAAGCCAGAGAGCCATGTGTATGTAGTGTATATGACCATATTTACCTACCTACCTAACATACCAGCATACTTACATAGTACTCATACAGGGAACCTCTCTGTTAAGCTACTTTAGAGCGGTTGCCCGATTCGCCATCGCGGCTTGCCCCCCCCCCCTTGATCTAGCAAGGTCCTAGGGTTTTACCACAGTACGGAGACCTGTGCTTATATTAGGGTCAGGCTAGGGCCCAGGCCGGCGGCCCACCTACATACACAGCTCGAAACACCGTAGCTAGCTTCCTTTTCTCAGTTGTCGACGAACATCGTCCAAGGCCCTGCTTTGGTTGTCTTCCTTGTACTATTTACAGGGGTCAAGAGTAGTGTAGAAGGATTTAGTTTGACCCCTCCAGATTATATATTTCCGAATTTTGTTTCGGGCGCCGGGCTAGGGCGGGAGAACCTAGATGGATATACATCTGCGAACTAGCAGCAGTAGTAGCAGTAGCCTGTCTATCGACGGATTTGCCATCGACCTTCTCCTCAAATCACTGCCATTTCCAGAATTTACTGCTTTCTTTTCTCGTTACCGGCTATACTCGAACGTGAGGCAGCTCATTTGCCAGACCTAATCGTCGTCACCCCGGCGTTCCTCTTCGAGTAACACCACATTAAACCCGTATCGTAGTTATAATACTTTACATTTGCACATGATCATTGTCGCCTACCGGCAGGCTCACCCTTCCCGTTTAGGCAATCGACCTCTTAACCCTCTTGATGCCGGCGAAAGCCTCCAGCCGAACGGAGAATAGCAGTGTTGGATGCTGGATCGCAACAACCCTAGCGCTCCCGAGACTCTGTTCCCAGCCGGTCGTCCGTGCCGTGTAGTTAGGGAAAACCCCCCGCCGGAGCTGGTTTGTTAGGTGGTTTGAATGGTTAGAGGATGCGGGCCCGGCAGAGAACTAGAATTTGAACGAATTTATCTAGTAACACAACGCTGCTGCAACACCGCAAAAGGCAGCTTGGTCCCTAAGATCCTTCGAGAGCGAACAGCAAAAAGGTTCTGCGCGAACCGGGCTCAGACTCTTGCGGTATTGGTGCGAGGATAGTTCGTTCTGGTCGAGTCCTCCTGTCGAAAACTCCGCCGCCCGCCGTATGTTCATCATCCCAGATTTAGACCACGGTGGAATGGTGCTTGGAAAGTTTTCTGATATTTGGCTGTCCCTGAAGAGACGACTGCAGCACAGCTCTCTGCATGTTCCTTGAGCGGCAACTCTCCCCAGAAACCCGCCCGACTGGGGAGAGCCCGATCCGAGGAGAACTTCGCCCGATCAAGCTGCCAACGGCTTAACAGCTTAACTATAAGCCTTCCAACGATGGCAGCTCCGTCACACAACCCATTCCCACGTTCCCCCAATCCGTCCACGAGGTCGTATGACTCTTCTTCGGTCTCTTCGGCAACTTCTCCTCGCCCACAAGTCCAGCAGCTTCTAGGAAACTTAATGGGCTCAAACGTGAGGTCGAATACCGGCCAAACGCCACAGCCCATAGGCATTCCGCCGTTGCCTCCAGCTACCCAGACAGGCTTCCAACCTTACACGCCGGTAACGGCGACCTCAGTGATGGGTCGAGACTCGTTACCTCCAACCGAGTCGGTCTCGAGTACTCCAGGACTTTCTAGCGCCCAGCTCTCGGCAAACGTATCAGCACAGAAGCGCGCCTACCGCCAGAGGAGGAAGGATCCAAGGTATGTGTTTGGTAACAAATGTCTCTTTTCCGCATATTCTAGACCTGCAAAAGAGAGATCAGCGTAATAGTCTCTAGGTAACCCTTTTTAATGGTATATAAAACCGATGCTGACTTCTATGTGCGGGGCTTCGAGAGGGCGAATATTGGGTTTTCTTTAGCTACACCGGCGTAGGAAAATCCAATATTCGCTTCTCAGGGTCCCGTACACGCGTAAAGCTGCGATGCCTGTCGGGAGAGAAAGGTCAAGTGTGACGCCACAGAAACAACGAGTTGTTCGGAATGCTCCAGCCGCAATGTCAAATGCCAATTTACAAAGGAGACCAACCGGCGCATGTCGTCTATCAAACAAGTGCAGGACCTCGAGAAACAGATAGAAAGAGTGCGGAGGGAGAACAGTAATCTAAGACGCACGCTGGCTGAAAGGGGTGAGCATATGGATGTTGATGCCGAAAATGTTGAGCAAATACCCCAGCAGCTTCTTCCGGACTTGAACTCCGAACCAAGAAGGCGGAGGAGAGCAGTACCTCCTTCACAAGATCCATCTCGGGTGAGGGCAGCTTTCCGAAACTTCTCGAGGGGCGTCCTAAAGCCGCCACCCCCATATCGACAGCCGCCAACGGCCATTGTTACGTTCGACCATCCCAGACCACCGCTGCCTCCTAAAGCTACTGTAGACAAGCTCCTTCATACCTATTACGGGGCCGCACATATCATGATGCCGATCCTGCATTGGCCAACGTTGCAACATCAGGTAGAGGAGCTCTATCAAAATACTACTAACATACAGCGGGTTCCTGTCTCCTGGCATTCCATGTTCTTTGCTGTGTTGGCAGTCGGGAGCCTATTTAGCAACGACCCGTATCCGGACCGGACGCTGCGGGCAGGCGAACTTCTAGAGGCATCACGAAGCTTGATAGATCCTTGGAATGATGACTTTGACCTGGACAACGTCCGGACCTCGTTCCTTATCTCGCTTGCGTTAAACGAACTGAACTTGAGGTCTGCGGCTTGGACTTGGCTGGGTAGTGCCGTGCGGAGTGCACAAGACCTCGACCTCCACCTAGAAGTGCTTGGGGTCCGTTCCAGAGTGGAGGCGGATATGAGGCGGCGGGTTTGGTGGGCAATATACACGCTCGATCGAATACTGTCCATGGACCTCGGACGTCCTTTCATGATAAATGATGCCGATTGCGACGTGGCGCTCCCCGAACCGTTTGACGATCATTTCCTCCATACCGAGGGTCCCGTGCACCCCCCAAATGCCATACCCCTAACCCACTTTCTACACGGTATTATCAATGTAGTTCGATCCTTTTCCGCCATAAGGGAAGCCTTCTCCAGTGCCGTAATCGAGCCGGCGCGGCTCGCGACATTTGAGAGTCACTTCGTCGCTTGCCAGAAGATGTTTCCGGAATCATGCGAAGCAAATAATGCCTCTCTAGTCGCTCCTCACGTACTAATGCCGCTTGCTTACCTCCTTAGTATTCGCTTACTTGTACACCGCCATAATCTCGCTCCCGGATGCCCTACAAAAGCTCGAAGCGACGCAATTCAGCAGTGTAAAGTCACCGCGATAGAAACGGCGAACTTGATTGCTAGGATCAACTCAACGCTCGCAGATACTGCTACGAGCCTCCTGGTAATTCATATATTTCGCTCTACGCTATTTCTACTCTTCACGGGCTATTATGAACTCGCATCTACATGTCTAAGAGCTCTCAAGTCAATTGACGCGCGACGAGACGTCGCCATTCCCTGCGGTCGCTTTTTATCTTTCTTCATGCAGGTCCTAGAACTTAAGCAAGGCGATTTATTATCCGTTCTCCCGCGTTCAACTACGCCTAACTACCCCCCTCAAGCGGCTCTCCCTGATCGCAGAGCCGTCCAAGATGCGCTTTTAAAAGACGAGGAGCTTCTCATATACGTAAGCATGGATATGCAGGCCAGCACAGAAACAGCTTGGGTCTGGTTCGGTGCGGAGCGTGAGGTGCCGTTGACAATGCCTCCATCAACGGCTGGAGGTGGTCTAACCCATACGGATAGTCGAACTGGTCTAAATTCCAAAGAGAGGGAAGATTGGGGAGGATGGGATAACTTAATAGAGCGTATCAGGGGTCTTTCTTCCGGGGCCGCGAGCCCTGCTGCTTATCCGCCTCGAGCACAGACGCTTCCGGCGATCAAGGTGGAGCAAGGGGCGAATATACCAGGGAATATGCTCGGAAGTGGTACGGTTGAAATCGGCAGCAGTAGAAATAGCCCAACAGCTGGAACAGCGTCGGGGAGTCGCAGTACGGAGAGGATCAGCATTGCGAACATAATCTAAAGACAGCCAAGAGGTTTCCAGCTTGTTCTGACAAACCAGGAAAAGAAATATCAAAAAGCGGAGGAGAATAGCCGCCGGACGATACCCGACGAGATTACGAATTTGACGAACGAACGAACGAATACTCTGTTTATCCTTCAGAACAGGAATATTCCTTAAAAGTTCCGCGACGCATTTGTACGACTGTATTTATATACCATTCTTAGCATCACTACGGTAATACCCTTTTTTCGATAAGGTGCTAGTAGACATATGTTGGGGGTCTGTTTGTTTGTTTGTTTAGGGAGAAGGGGGGGCTCTTTTTTAATTCTATTTATCGTGCGAATTTGATCTACTCTTTTCGGCTCTATCCAAATCAAGGGTTTTTTGAGGCGTACTCGAACACATATGGACAATATCAGAATTTTGTTACTGTTGCTACTGAGTTTTCCTCTGCTATCCCTTTTCCGGGGACATGTCGACACCTGGACTGGTCAACTTATGGCGCAAACCGATCCCCAAAAAGGCAGCATTATTTGCCTTATCGCGATGTCGCGAATATAGAGCGAATTGTTTGAGTTGAAAGAATTTGGATTAAGAGGCGACCACGATAAGCGTTTAAAAATGAAATATCGCCTGTGCCTAATTACCATACTTCAGTTCGGGACGCAGATACTTCACCTAAACGTGCTGTAACAGATATTCAAGTTTGCAATAGGCTTGGTTCTTCCAGTCGTACATGGAAGATACGTAGATAGGTACCTACCTATATGGCAAAGTCCTGGGCATAATTCTCGGGCGCGTTAAAAAAGCGCATGCCGTCCCTCTGTTGACCGTGGGCCCCCCTTCGTGAGCGCCATGGTAACACTCGGATATACTTACAATAAAGGTAAATAAGGGGCCTCGTTAGGTTCCAAGCTCTCGATGATACAGCTCAGCAAATCATAATAGTGAATCTGATATGCGGTTGTACGTTAGTTTCGGCCAACCGAATAACAATAAAATAAGTGCCAGGTTTTAAGCCTCGCCTGGCGGTTCCCCACGTGCTGTCTACACAGCAGCAGGGCTTAGTGGATGCTTATAAAAAACTAAAATCTTACAATATCTATTCTGGGCGAGTTGCCTCGGGCCCGGCCTCAGCTCTAATCCAGTTGTGTTAGCAGGGATACTCGGCCACCCATTCCTTGAATATGGAGTCCAGCCGGCTCCATGACTTTTTTTTTTTCATGGCATGATAAGGTGTGCGTTATGATTTGATTAAACTAAACCGTTAAAATACAGGGGCTAAAATGCTCTCTCCCCCTTTGGCCAGTCCAGTCTCATATGGAGTCTAAATGAAGGCACTATACATAAGCCGTACAGGCCGTCGTAGGCCGCGAGGGGCTCAGGTCCCGCCAATGCATGTTAGTAACGACTTACTTCAGGATACGGGGCTAGATGGAGCAGAGGGGTAGGTGGCAGAATTCCTTCGAAGAGCTTCTCATTGGAAAAGGCGATGTAGAAGGAGTTCTATACTGCACACCCTCCTGCGGGATGCGGGATCGTGAAACAACAAGGGTATTGGATTGCGCTGTCTTCTACGAGCTCACCAGCTAGGATTCTCAGCTCAGCACTCCGAGTGTCACCGTAACAGCCTCAATCCTATTAGAAACCCGATACCACCATCTACGCTTAACATCTGAATCAAATGGAACCATCCACAGCTAGGTCATGACTTTTGACGCTACAACTGGATATATCACGATATAAGTATCCTTATATTGTCACATTTTAGTAAGTCGGCCGTTGCACCGTCGCGTATTGTTTCACCGAGCTGTTTTGAACGCCCAGCTTCAGAGGTTGAAGCGGCTACAACAACAGGTAACTAACATGTGGTATCATTGCGTCGAAATAGGCATGCAGACTGTAGATCCTATAAGGCCACAATACACTACATCAACTATCATATAGCTAAATGACTACTTCAGATGTCAGTGCTGACATCCTTATAAACAGAATTCATTTTCGACCCGGTAAGATCTATATTCTTCTAGAGCGGTCAGCGTATTCTATAGCATTATACCAACCTTCTGTTGTTTTATACTAAGAAAGATTTTGAAGGCATCAAAGGAGAATGCCTAAAATAACAGGTAGCTACGCAGGCCATAATGTAATATAGTTGTAGATCATTATCGTTCCTAAGACGATGTCGTTCAAGATCAACGAACACCTACTATGGACTTAAAGTTTGCTAGTGAGATTGTAGATCACCTATATAAATGGTAAAAGCATTTCTTCCTAGAGGCTTCGATACTGTGATTATTTTTATTATTGAAAGTATTGACCGTACTACGGAAGATTTAGCTATCTGAAACATTCCGCTTGCTTGTCCCAAAGTTCTAGCTGCTAGGTGCAGGTCTGCAGTAACACTGAAAGATAGAGGTGACTCAAACATGAAGCACTCACATTTCTCACGGAAAATTAATACTATTATCATAACTTCAAGAGATGGAATATTGGCGTGGAAATCTCATGATCCATGATATAAGAAAGAAAAGAAGGTTTGTAGATACGATGCAACGAATCGGTAACCCCTATTTTCTCGGATATTATTAGGCCTAAGATACCTTTTTTTTTTTTTTTTTTTTTTTTTTTTTGGGAATCAATGATTGAAATCCTTTACCAAATGCATTGCAACCTAGGACGAAAATAACTACATGCATTGCTCTTCACCGCGGATCCGACCTAAATGTCACCGTCAAGTTATCTTAAGTGGGAGGCATATGAAGTACGCAGATAAAGATACATGGTTACCAAATCTATCAAGTATAGTTCCCATTCATTCTAGTTGATGGCTATAGGTTGCTCAGTTTGTGGGGTGGAAAAGGAGTAAGGGCCTAGAAATTTACCACAGTAAAGGAGAATTGCCTCACTTAATTTCTTTTTCTCCTTTTCTTTTGGCATCTCTCACGACCACCTGCCTAACCTTAGGTACTCTCTCAACCGTGTTACAGATCTCGCCGTACAAGAATATATTCCATATCAATAATTTGATATGCGTATCTGTAACGTAATCTTTAGTGCATGATTATAACACCGATCGTGCCTTTAAGTACATGATAGGTAGTATAGCACGATTAAGCTCTTAGCTTGTCTTCAAAAAGACGGCATCTTATACTACTCAATAGTTAATTAGTATACAACGCCTCGAGGAGCGTTATTCTAGCTATTACGACATGCAAGCAATGTAGAATTACCTATTCCGCATTAGCAACCTACAGGGTACACTTAGTCTTCGTCGTGCGCTCCGGTCAGGGAACTCGCAAGGCCCTGCATACGCCGCCCAAGTAAATCGTCCGAACTATCCAGCTTGATAATACTCTTAGATTTCTGTCCAATTCCGGATCGCCCAGTAGTCCTTCTCTTCTTTGTGTTTCCGTTCGGCTTTTCGGAGTCAATACCATCTTCCTTCGGTTCCGCGCTACTTGGCTGCGGCTTAACAGCATCGCTTATCGTTCGAGATCGCATTTTTGTCATATTTATCTCCAGCGGCCGATCCTCGTCACCGCTAGACTCGGCACGCACGTGGTGACGCTGTGAGAGGCTCTGCTGTTCATGTTTCGTCCGGGTCTCCGCTGTATCGAGCAGGTCTACCGCCCATTTTGCACAACGGTCGATCAGCTTCCAAGCAGGTGGGTATAGGCTCGGAAACTGTGTGAAGCCATGACTGATACCAGGGATCAGGACGACTTCAGCAACGTCCTTTTCGTCAAAATCCGTAATATCGTTTAGCCTGTTCATTCCTTGAGAACCGCGTTGCGTGTGAAAGGCTTGCTTGGCGCGGCGCAAGCGTCCAGCGAAAATGACTGTGTCGTCCACTAGAGGATCACGTTCGCCAGTAAGAAAATACGTTTTTGGAAACTTCCGCAGCAGGAGATCGGGGGCTAATATGGGGGACAGGAGGTAGTCTTGAGAAAAGTCTGGTCGGTTGTGCGGCCCAATGTATAATATGATCATTGCACGCATCATCTCGGGGGTGAGCACGCGGTCGTTGAAATAAGAGATCATGGACGCCATCGCCAAGCGCGTCTTCATAGGTTCGGGTCTGTGCG
The DNA here is from genome assembly GCA_022478815.1 of Daldinia bambusicola. Classification (NCBI taxonomy): domain Eukaryota; kingdom Fungi; phylum Ascomycota; class Sordariomycetes; order Xylariales; family Hypoxylaceae; genus Daldinia; species Daldinia bambusicola. Next base: position 51,650 of record MU284230.1, read on the forward strand.
ACATTGACTTAGAATTTTGGTCAGACGTCATAGCTGGCTGTTCGGACTTTGCCCACGTCTGCCGATTAGCGTGAGAATACTCGGGCTGAGGACTGCGAAGCCCATTACTATTAGTATTGGCGTCTAAGATAGAAGGGTTTGCATCGGAGACGAGGCCAGAAGGTTCTTCATCCTCATCGTCAGATTGATGAGGTGTGCCAACTAGGTCGTTATACTGCATGTTCTTCCGGCGCAGGTAGTCCTTGTTCGTCGCCCGCACCCGCCGGTCTTTGATCAGGGACATTTGCTCGTCAGACATCCAGTTCCCGATGTTCATGTCTAGACCAGGATAGAGAAGTACAAGTCCAGCGGGAAGAGGAAGCTCCACTTGGATCGGTGATTGGCGATGGCTTGTGGCGTTCTCAATTAACATCAGAGTCATCGCCGTCGCGAGATTCCCACCAGCGCTATCGCCTGTCACCACTACCTTCGGAACTTCCATCCCTGACATCCCTATACACCGGCCCTTGCTCCTGACGATTGTAGTATACACGTCGAAGCATTCGTTTAGGGCGTACGGGTATGGAAACTCCGGTGCTTTCTTATACTCGAGGCTTAATATTGGGAGACCTGTCTTTCCGGCCCAAGCGAAGAGCTTGTCGTCGTTGCATCGCGGATCCATAGCCACAAAGCCTCCACCGGGAATATCTAGGATCATCTTATTGATGTGCTCCAAGTCCGATATGGGACCGTCGTAGTACAGCCATCCTGAAACAGGCTCTCTGTAGTCGCTAGAACTATGTCGAGGGATGCGAATCGCTCGCGGTGGCCACCGTGTGAACCGGGGCCGCATCAGGTTTTGAACGGCTTGTAGATATGGTGTAGTACCCTTGTTCCAACTAACTCGTAGGTGGTCAACGGTCAACGCGCCTCTGACCTTTCTGACCTTCTCATCCGCGCGTTCTGCGGCCACGAGATAGAAGAGAGAAAACGCAAGGCTAGCTATATCCCTAATCCACTTCCTCTTAATTTTCATGGCCGTCCAGAAACCGGCATCCAGAGCCGTTAGGACCCACGTAGCCCGAAAATACTTGGCGTCATACATGTTGGCCATAGGTTCTGGACTAGCAAGCCCGACAAGGGTGCTGAAGTTGCGAGCGGCATATAGGTACATCATAGTTGATACGACGGTCTGCCATACCGTCAAGACTCTCGAGGAGGTCCTTGACAGGTATCGAGTGACGGGTGGGCCATGTCGATTCCCCCTAGCCCGTCATTAGCAAAAGAAATCGTCAAATTATTTCGTATATCAACAAGAAATGCTTACTTATAAAGATATAAGGACCAAAAGGTTAGTACAGCAAGCACTTGAAGCCTGCGCGACTTTACGGAAGGTTTGCCGAGGACGTGATCGATCATGCTGTATAGTCGTAGTCCAGATTGTCCATCAAACAGAGGGGGGGAAAGTTGACAGATTAATGAACTACAGCAACATCAGAGCATAGCAATTGGCACACCTATAGCTACCCACTTCGTGCGTAAAGGGAGAGAAAACAGCAAGAGAGGGCTGGGCCGATACTGTCTAGGCAAAGTAGGCAAAGTTGCTCTCACGAAGTGACGAGGCACGTGAAACGCGACATAGTCCCCCACAACAATGGTTAGTTTCTAAGGAAACGCGAGTCGGGACTGAGGGCAGAAGTGGCGTATGGACTAGACGGAGGGTTCGGATGGCACGCTGACAGACTCCAAGGCCATTCGGAAGCAGACAGGAGAAACGGATTCGTGACATAAGGTCCGAGGACTAGAGATGATAGTGGCCGTTAGATTAGAAGACGCTGTGGGTTTCTGACCAAAGCTGACAGGATGGGAGTAAAAATCAGAAGCTTGTGAATGGCGGCCTGGGGATAAAACCTGGAACCTATCGGCTCCTCTGGTGACGTTTGCGTCGAGAGTGCATGATACACGAGCGGATCTGGCATGTGAAAGTCGTCTTTTGAAGCCACCCCACGCCCGCCTGAGCCCGCCTGAGCCCGCTGAAGTCCGGGGCTTGTCAGGGGTTCAGTGGGTTCAATTGTAACCCCGCATTGGAGATTTGGAGAAGCCCATGCGACGTGACATTCCCATACGCTTGGTCCACGATCCTACGGCGTAATATTAGAAAGAAAAAAGTGCTGGATAAGGACAATAAGGACAATAGGGAATTGCATGTGATGCACGTGATGCACGTGATGCACGTGATGCATGTACAATACCTCTTAGGTCGGCGAATAATCAGCGTTGTACATGTCGAGTTGGCGTTATCCATTCGGCACCCCAGCCGAGACAATCAATCAATACTCATCAATAAATAAGTATGGTCTTATTAGACATTCTCAAGGATGGGTTGAAGCACTGAAGAAATACCTAAAGATCATGTCCATACAATATGGGCGTGGCATCGGATTACATAATATCTGAGGTTTGGAAGGGCGTACCGGTAGAGAGCTTGCGCTCTTTTTCATGTCTTCTCCAATGCGAGATCGGAACAGAATTTAGGCTAGTTTTGTTATCGATACGACGATATATGGGCGATTATAACCAAACAGTCACTACCTAATTCTGTGAATCATTCTATGCGATCGAGCTGTAGAGATACTTATACTTTAGGTACTGATGCTTTAGGTACTAATGCTTTAGGTACTAAAGTAGTATTTTCGAAGCGGGATATGGCCCCAATTGCTCCAATAGAACTTCCCCTCGATATCTACTACCTCCCCTCGTCTAGATACCTGCTCAGTTGCAAGGCCCGTCAACCCTCAAACCAACAAATTCCCCTTCGTTTTTTCGTCGCACTCTCCTCAGTTCCCACGAATATCGACCACGTTCAACATGGTTCTCCGACTTCCTACTCGACATTTCGCATCCTCTACAGCATCCTCTACAGCTCGGTATCTCTCGTCCCAGGCGACAGCCTCATCTAATCTCTCGCAACATGTTCAAGAGTCTATATCGCGCGAAGCAACTTTACCAAATCCCGATCCGTCTGATGACTCGGCCAGCGCAGCTCTGGTAAAAGACCATTCCAACTTCATGCTGGCAACGTATGCCAGGCCGCCCCCGGTATTTGTGAAAGGGGAGGGTTCGTATTTGTGGGATCTGGAAAACCGAAAATACCTGGATTTCACTGCCGGTATCGCCGTTAATGCGCTCGGCCATAGTGATCCAGGCACGGTGAAGGTCATCTCAGATCAGGTATGAGCTATTTTCCCGCCTCGTTTATGGTAATTGTTCCACCGTTCCTATGCTGATCGTCTCTCGTGGACCAGGCAAAAACGCTATGGCACGCGTCTAACCTATATTACAACCCATGGACCGGAGCGCTTTCCCAACTTCTTGTCGAGAAGACCCTCGCATCGGGTGCCATGCACGATGCTGCCACCGTATTCGTCTGCAATTCCGGTTCCGAGGCGAACGAGGCAGCCATCAAGTTTTCTAGGAAGGTTGGTAAAGTTCTGGATCCTACGGGCGCCAAGCACGAATTCGTCTCCTTTTACAACTCCTTCCACGGACGGACTATGGGAAGTCTGTCCGCAACGCCGAATCCCAAATACCAGGAACCGTTTGCGCCGATGCTACCTGGCTTTAGATATGGGACGTACAATGACGTCGCCGCTATCAATGACCTTGTGACAGAAAAGACGTGCGGTGTAATAATTGAGCCTATCCAGGGAGAGGGGGGCGTCAATGTTGCTAGCGACCAGTTCCTCGTTGCTCTAGCGAAGCGGTGCCGCGAAATGGGTGCCGTTCTCATCTACGATGAGATTCAGTGCGGCTTATCGAGGACCGGCACGCTCTGGGCCCATGGTCACCTGCCCAAAGAGGCACATCCAGACATACTCACGACGGCGAAGGCGCTTGGCAACGGCTTTCCCGTCGGTGCTACTATAGTCAACCATCATGTCAGCGAAAAGATTAAGATTGGCGATCACGGGACGACTTTTGGTGGCAATCCGATGGCATGCCGTCTTGCGCACTACGTAGTCTCCCAGCTCTCAGATCCCAAGCTGCAGCAGAATGTTCTTTCCAAATCGAAAATCTTCGTGGAGAGATTCGAGCGCATGCGAGAACGATACCCCAACCTTATAACTGAGATTCGCGGTAAGGGACTAATCCTTGGTGTACAATTGACCCAAGATCCATTGCCAATAGTGAAAGCCGCCCGAGAGAGAGGACTGTTGGTAATCACATGTGGGACGAATACACTCCGCTTCGTCCCGCCGCTTACCGTCAGCGAGGACGAAATCGAAAGCGGATTGAATATCCTAGAAGAGGCTATCCAGGCGACTAGGTAACGTTTATTTATACCTATATGGGCGCGGCGTTGAGGGTTATCGAAAAAGGATTTTATTCGAGTTAGACTTAGTACATAACAGTATATGATTGAGACTCAGGAGCTCGCAGTTATCAAACAATAAAATCGCCTGTACACGGTGAGAACTATCAAGAATTATCAAGAATTGTCACAACAGATGTTGTACCACATATCTACCTAGGTAGGTAGGTACATATTTGATTGGAGCATGTGTATCTATACTGTCTCCCACGTCCTAAGTTATGGCCATCACTTTCATGCCACCGTCATCATCGCCACCATCTCGATAGGGCCCGGACGCTTCTGTCATTCACGCAGAGGTCGGGGCAAACTGCGAGAAGAATTCCCATGAGTTACGGGGCGCAAACGGCGTCGACGACCCGCTGTCGGTCTGGGACGGGTTGTGATCGCCGTTATGAATTACCCACGTGACGGGATACCCTTCCTTACAATTCTTGTACACCGTCTTAACCGACTGGCCACCGTTAGGCGCTGGCTCGGGCGACACGGCTGTGCAGCCGTTATTTCTGACAAACCGATCGCGCATTGACCGCCCGCCCGCCACATTGAGCACTGAATCCGACGTGCCATGCTGCGCATAGTAGGCTACCGGGTCCGTCCCACCCTGGCACCCGCTAAGTAGACCACCCGACAGCACGGCCACGGCTCGGATGATCTTAGGGCGCGCGCAGGCCAGTGCGAAGGACATCGCGCCGCCGTAGCTGAAACCTGTCGAAAAACGGAGACTGGTGTCAACGCAGAGATCAGCTTCGACGGTCTTGAGCATCTCGTCAAAGAAGGTCAGGTCCTCGCCACCGGCATTGCCCCAGCCGTTGTTGAGCCCATTGGGCACTACGAATATGGCGCTGTTGTTGGCTAACGACGACAGGCCGTAGTAAGGCAATATACCGCCACGGCTAGGGTCCTCCCCTTGCACGATCCTGCTTGCGGTGCCGCCGAGCGGGTGCCATAGGAAAATGAGCGAGTAGGGGTGCGTCTTGTCATAGTTGTCGGGAAGCTTCATGATATACTGTCTCGATTTACCGTTCACCGTCATTGTGTATGTCTGGGAACCTATCTTCGGATCCTTGCCACATCCTGCCGACTTGTCCGCAACGGCGAAGTTGAGGCGCACTAGGATGAGGAAGGCCAGGGCCACAATGAGGCGGAGTTGTCGCTGCATCTCGGAGACTTAGGGGTCGAGTGTGATGCTGTAGAAAAGAAACTACAGGTTCTGTAGATGAACAATGTCGAACCGAGCAGATCCAGTTTACAATCCACACAGTCCTTAGGGACAAAAGGATGGGCTGTACATCGTATTGCCAGTGGAAGACGAGAAGTTCTTTAATAGAGGTCTGTTGCCGGCGCTGGGCCCGCCATCACTGACACGCGCTGTGGACTATCTGCGGAGTGTTACAAAAGAGGACGTATGTCCTCGATTACCCGGAGGATCTTGCATTGAACGCGGCGACTTGGGCCACAGCCTAAGTATGGGCCTCATATGCGCTCGAATTGGATAAATTTAATTCGGAAACTGTGACAAGGGGTAAGGGTAGAAAGTGTTGTTATTCGTAAAAGCCATCTTAAGTCTACCATTCATGAGAATATGTTCCCCACTCACCGTTTCCCCCTTTCCCGTTTCCCCATCCCGGCCCCAGAAAACCCCTCCCCGTTGAGATTGCCGAGCTGCGGGCATTTAAGGTTCTCATGGAGTATCTGCTTCCGAAATCCTGTACCTGGTCCGGGGTGCATCTGATGGAATGCTCCCGCATTGTACGATAGCTACCCAGGCTGCCTGGCAATTACATAATTTATTAGATAGTAGTAACAAGGAGCTTGATAACTGGTTTGGAGCAGCAGCTGTGAGAGCTATCTTGGAAGTTAGCAGGAAATATCTGAATGAATTACAAGAACTAGCTTCTCATATAAGTTTCCGGAATGGCGATCCCCCTTCCGAAGAATAAAAATTAAAGTGCTGTAATTTGGTTTGTCGCTATCACCAACAGTTAGGTAACAATATAGCTACCGTCTACCCAACAAGATGCTAGCTTTCAAAATCCTCGTCGTAATCATCCAACCTATCTACAGATGGCATTGAAGAAACCTCCGGCCAAGTCTCGCATGAAAACGGTATTTCAGTGCGCCATCACGGAGTATTGAGCCACGCGAAAACCTCAACGGGCGAAGATGCGAAAATACGGAATCTCGCGCTACGTTGGCAATGCAAAATCTGCTTACCGAAACATGCTAGCAGATCCAAAGGCCAGCGAAGGGAACGAATCACAATTAGCCATAGTTATGGCACGTTAGTATAGTGTCTGTAATGGCATTGATAACTTTCCTTTGAGACAAGAACCGATTACAGGAACGTTCAATTACCGTTCTTGTGGAAAAATAGTTTCATCTGTTTGTAGAAGAAAATAACTGAAGAAGCTAATACATATGTTGATACAGTTTTTTAGCGAAGTTGTTTCCCTTTCACATGCTCTGCGACGTGACACTCACTCTGTATAATGATTTCCATCAACGGACATGCCTAACACGATGCAAGGCTCGGATATGTTACTAAGACCGCTCCGGGGGATGATTCTACTAAGGGGTTGTCCCACTTTAGCGGCTTTAGAATGACCTCCTTTTCTTGGGATGTCAAGTTTATGAGAATTACTAAACTACCTAAACCATACCTAACTGGAAAGATCAATTAAGGCACAGAACAACTATCAGGTAAATAGGAGGCCGGTAACGTTAGATACGGAAGCTTTGTTTTTAAGCTAAATGCCCAAAATGACCTGTGATAAACTCATAAGATTCTTTATTGCGAAATATTCGCGAGCAATTATTCATATACTTTAGATTAGGTACATATACCAACTTCTCAAAAACTTGCTAACTAGTACTTGGTTTTGATTTTGGTATCTGGTCAGTAGCTACTAGGTATTAGGTATGCGTGGGAGAAAGGCTCCTTCTTTCAAACAAGTATGAATCCAATCAACGGCTAAGGGAATCTATGCATTCGTTGTATTTTTGCTACAGTATTCTCTACACACCAGCCTATACATTATCCCAAGTGCCTAACACTTGGTTTTGAATCCAGCATTAGGCATAGCAATACCTAATGGAAAGCATAGAGCGACTGGATCCACCTCACTCAAAAGTACCTATTTAACTCAATATCATATCTTACATCTGAGAGACTTGAAGTCATGACAGCAGATTGCTAAGTCCTCAGTCTTTGAATCTTATATTTAACTTAAGTATCAATTGATATAGTTACCTGTTGTAGTTAATATATAACTTCGTGGTTAGTGAATTTTGTCGACACTTTAATTAGAAGATAGGTAGAGCAGCCTTGTTCTTAAACAGGCTTCGGAGCGCAGATTTAATTGCGGGATCCGATAATACTTATGTTATTTGCTGTGAATAAATATACTAAACTACACTGATCTTGGGGCTGATCATACTTCTGTCAGGAGTCTTATTTGAGACTCCTTAGGGAAAAAGGAGATGTTTATATATAGCTTTGACTTTAAGGCTATCCCAACTAGAGTTCCTCGCAGAACAACGGAGTTGTTTTCCCTACCCAATGCTCTGTGAGGTGACAACTTCATTACATACATTATAGAATACAGTTACTGCTTCGAGGACACAAGCGGAAACTTAACGAGCAAGATCCCAAATCATGCTGCAGTACGCTGATTTCGCTGCCTCAACGTCCCATCGTCTAGGAAGTACGTACTGATATTTCTTTACGATTATTTTGGGCGTCGAAAGATCGGTACCCCCTCAAAATCTTAACGAATCAAGAGGGCACGTCAACCGCCGGGCTATTGAGAAAACAGAACGCGACGGCACCAACAGATTTAGCCTCCGGAAAATTTGCCTCCGATGTTTGGGACTTCGTCGTCTGTACCTGCATATACATAGTATTGATTAATTGCTGCCGTGCCACATCTTGATCGACACGTAAGAGCTGTCAAAGAGGGTCGCATTCACCGCCTCATTACAAAGTGTTTGCTTCATTGCGACTAGCTGACCTTGAATAGAATGGGAGAAAGAGTCAAGGGAGGAAAATACCTAAAAGCCTCGTTGGGCATCCCCGCAAAGCCTACCTCCTAAGGTACAATACACGGAAGGGCTGTTGAATGCGTTGTAACATCACAAAATCAAACCTGCCTACCTATTTTCGGAGCATACCTCTCATAGGGTACATTAGGTAGGTACTTATTTGTTAGGTACGTAACAATAACTTGTTAGGAGTTATCGTCTCTTGTAAATCTCATGGTCTGACAGCTTCACTAGTAATAAAGAGGCGTCTTAGGCGTTACCATGTAGAGGTACCTACCATTCTAATTTACACATTATTCAGCCACTAAAGAAAAGTTTTGAAGACTATGGTCGCACTCCCCCACGCGATGGAATTAGCGAATGGCGTCACCCGTCCCGGCCACTCGATGCTGATCGTCCAAGGGCTGACACGACCTAGGGTAGGTTGCGGAATTTAATTTTATTAATTCTAGATCCGGCGGCCAACCGCTGAGAACATATAGTAACCTATGAGCTCATAGAGCGACGTACGTTTCGCCGTTAGACGATGAACTGGTTAGCGAAACGGAGCAAGAGTTAAGAAAAAAAAAAAAAAAAAAGGCGGCTTGCTTTTGACCCATAACATAGGTCATTGACTTCCCAGAAACGCGTAGGACCTCTATGAGTCTTCCACATAGGGATTATCCCAAGAAGTGAGATGAAAAAACTTTTTCTCTTCTTCCTCGATAAGGCAAAACTTCGCGCTGTCTCGTCAGCTCGATGTGATTTGGCTTTGGTACCTTGCAGCTGAGCCGAGCCAAAAACCGAAAATCTGTGGAGGGTTCCTTCGCATTCCCGCCCGCACTGCCCATGACGGGACCGGGGTTAACCAATGGGGAAATGAAAATAAATGGGAAAGGCGTCCTAAAGAGAAGAAGAAAGGGGGGATAATAATAATAATAATATAATATTACAGCGTATTATGTGCAGGTACCTATGAGAAAGACTTGCCGGAACTCCAATAGGATCATTACCATACGAACCTTAGCGGAGTAACTAGCTACGGTTTATAATTTCAAGCGTTAACCGTATCGTCATCTACTCACATGTACGTCAAGTGTTGTCAACATGTATTGCTCAAAAACCTGCTGGAATAAGAAATCGATTGGCCTATTCGTTAATACCTCAATATATGTACAGAAGGAAAGGGTGCTAAATCGAAAGAGCTAGCCTAGCACAGATAACGTGAGGCGAATTGAGAGCTGCCAAAGCAGTTCGGAATCATCTCACATTTTTACACGGTGACATCGTTCCTTGGATTAGCTCTTTGAGCCCTAAAGAAACCAAAGAGCCCTCGCTCTTTTCCTTGGGTTTAAGCAAAAGTAAAAAAAAAAAAAAATCTAGAGATGGCTTATAAATATAAGCCGTCAAAGTTATCCCGAAGACCTAGTTGGGTAAACATGTATTCTAAAAGGGCCTTGATTAGTGTGAAAGATAGATTGCGATCATAAATCGGAGGACGACGGCCGAGGAATTTACATTCTTTCTTTGAACAGATATCTAATGTCAGCAACGCTTCTATTGGAATGATAGGTAGGTAGGTATCTCATAATACATACACCTGGGCAGTATCGCACAGAGATGTAGCTTTTCTGGGGCTCATGTACGAGTTTTGCTGATCTTTAGTCAAACCATGGGCCTGGGAAAAAAAAAATTCTCTGGGATTTACCCGAATGATCAGCTCCATGTGTGATGTGTGTTTGTACATGTATGCCCGGTATTTTCTAAAGGGTGTCGGGAGGAGCCACTGCTATCCTTGACATTCACGTGGTATTTGGTCTTCCACTACATTCGCAAAAATTGAAGACCGAAACACCTAGAGGTACCTAAACTATCTGGTCAAAGCTCCTTTTTTTTTTATATATGAAAAAAAAAAAAAAAAAAAAAAAAAAAAAACACCAGGGATAAGGGGGAAAGGTAATACACGCAGCACTCGAAGTTCGGGAGGATTCCCGCTCCTCTAAGGAACCGAGACACTTGAATTTATTGCTCAGACATGTGCACTTCTTTGAGATCCGGAGGCGAGCACATCTATCCGATTGGATAGTCATCAATACAGCTATGTGCAACGCGTATATAAGAAAGATGATAGGCCCTAAAGGCGCCGCTGACGTGACTTCGAACGGGCAAAGGCAGCGACGTGGAATTTGCTCAATATGTGCAGGCTTAAATTTACGGCTCTGCGGGAAATGTACCATACGCTACGAACCAATTATAACCCCTACGATGTGTGATCGCAGGCCTGACGTTCTTTCCATCACACATGATGAATCGAAATTTGTGTACTTGAGTCGATGGGTGATAGGATATCGTAGAGCATCTTCTCTTGTTGCCATTTGACTGACCCTTGATATATGATGGTAATACTGGGGGGCATTCGACTCCTTGCATTCAAGCGATTATATCGTGGGGTTGACAACGTCATAGTTATCCAGTACCGATGGACTGGTTCGGGATCGAAATGAATGAGGGGATGGATAGCTTTCAACCACGGTTCGCGTCTTTGGGAACCCACAATACCGGATGGATATTGCACATTTACCTGATAATATATTATGACGAGCGAATAGAGAGACACGCCGATCTGGCGAGTATATAAACAAGAATAAGAGGAGTTCAGGTACCTTATGGGGCTTTCGTATACTGCATTAGGCACGACTGAAGGTTATAGAAGCCATCAGGGCCATGTAATAGCAGCTTAACGCTCTTAGAGTCATCAAGATTGTGCGAGTGTTATATGTAAGCGGCTCTCACCACCGTCATGAGCGTGTAAGCTAGTGTAACGTTGTGCCTAATAAAGGTAGAAACTTATCCAACTCGAAGATAGGTCCGGTACGTACATACCTAGTAGTTCACAGCCGGAACAATTACATATTAGTGCTCGGAACAACTTGGCTATCCATAAAAGCCGACCAACACCGTCTGGACCGCGGCTGTAGGACCCGCAAATGTTTAGTTCGGGCCTAGAATGACGACGGTATTATCAAAGCTTCGACTGGGTGTTGAGTGATAGCTAGCTCCGCATGTATCTCGGAAAAGAGCAGGGAAAATTTTTCTTTCCCCTTTTTAAAAGTGCAGAACCTTGCCCATCTTTCGCCGAAGCCTTTCGTCCTACTAGGATGCTTGGATCTTGTACTGAGATCCATTCTACCCTAAAGAACACGGTAATAAAGACTTTCGTTAAAGTACTTACTAATGTGGTGTGTACTTGCCTACCTAACCTACCTAGGTAAATATCTATTTGTTGCGCTCGTTAAATAAGCATGTGGCATACAATAGGTGGACAAAAAAACCGAACACTTTGATTTTTATATAATTTATTTAATTTAATTATTACACCTTTAATTTTAAATATATAAAAAAGTTATATATATAAATTATAATTTATTTTTAAATTTATAATTAAATA
>MU284231.1:0-61199 GCA_022478815.1 Daldinia bambusicola
TTACAAATATTATAAAAAATATTTATAATAATATTATTAAGTTTATAATAATAATTAATATTTTATAAATATTATAAAAGGTATTTATAATAATAATTAACATTTTATAAATATTATAAAAGGTATTTATAATAATAATTAATATTTTATAAATATTATAAAAAATATTTATAATAATAATTAACATTTTATAAATATTATAAAGGATATTTATAATAATAATTAACATTTTATAAATATTATAAAAAATATTTATAATAATATTATTAAGTTTATAATAATAATTAATACTTTATAAATATTATAAAAAAATATTTATAATAATAATTAATATTTTATAAATATTATAAATGGTATTTATAATAATAATTAATATTTTATAAATGTTATAAAAAATATTTATAATAATATTATTAAATTTATAATAATAATTAATATTTTATAAATATTATAAAAAGTATTTATAATAATATTATTAAATTTATAATAATAATTAATATTTAATAAATATTATAAATAATTAATAAAATAAATAATTACATATATAAAAATTTATAAATAAAAATTAATAAAATAAATAATTACATATATTAAAATTTATAAATAATAATTAATAAAATAAATAATTACATATATAAAAATTTATTTTAATTAATTTATAAATATAAAAATATAATATAATAAAGTTTTTTATTTTTTATTAATAATTTTATTTTCTTTTTCTTTTATAATAAATATTATATAAATTATTTTTTTTTTTTTTTTTTTTAAAATAAATAAAATTATTAATTTTTTTTTAAAATTAATTTAAATATTAACCCGTTCTTATAAAAGCATATTAATATATAATTCCATATAATAAATTATTTTAAAATTAATAAATATAATTATAAGTTTAATTAATATAAAAATAAATATTAATATTATTATTAATAATATTATTAATAATAATATTATTAATATTATTATTAATAATATTATTAATGGTAATATTATTAACATTATTATTAATAATATTACTAATAATATTATTAATAATAATATTATTAACGTTATTATTATATTAATATATATACCATATATTACATTATATATTTTATATATTTATAAAAAAATAATGTAAACCATTACTATTATAATAATAATAAATATAAGTACCACTTATTAAATTAATATTTTAATCTAATATTATTATTAAAAAAACTATACACCTTTACCATAAACCCTAACCGCTTATACATTAATTATACCATTAATTACTTATATATAAATAATTATAAATTTAAATATATAAAGTTAAAATATTTTTTAAATAATTATTAATTATATATTATTATAATATTATTATAAAATACTTATATAATTATTTTATTTATTAATTATAAAAAAAAGTTTTATATAATTAATGTAATTTTTATTTTTTATAAATTTATAATAAAAAAAAAAATTAAAAAAAATAATAGCATTACCGTAAAAAAAGCATAAAAAAATAATAATATAAATATAAGTTTTTTAAACTTTTTCCCATATAAATATAAAGGTTATATAATTTAAATTAACCATATAAATATTTTTTAATATAATTTATTTTTAATTATAAATATATATTATAAATTTAAATTATTTTTTTTAAAAAAATTAAATATATTTTAAATTAAATATTTAATAAATATATTAGTAATAATAATAAATATAATAATAATAATTACTTTATTAATAATTATTAAATAAATTATTTTTTTCCCTTTTTTTAACCATTTTTAAAATTTTTTTAATATAACCATTTTAATATTTAATTTATTTAAATAAATATATAATTATTTTTAATAAAAACATATATTATTTATTATTTTTATAAATATTTTTTATTAATATAATTATTATTATTTAATATATCCATTAATTTAAAAATATAATAAAATAAATTATTTCACATTTATTATATATTTACTTATATGTAATTTTACATAAAAAAAAAAATACCATTAAAAATAATATTTATTACCTTTTAACTTTAATAAAAAAAAATTACTTTTTTTAAATATTTTTTAAAATATAAATAATTATTAAACTTATTTATAATTATAATTTTATTATTATTATATAATTTAAATAAAAAAATTTATATATTAAATATTATATAAAAAACTCATTATAAACTTTTAATATATATTAATAATAAATAATTTTTTATAACTTTATTTAATATATTAATTAAATTAATATTATATAATAATAATAAAAATTATTAATAAATTTAAAATAATATTTTATTTTTATTTTTATAAAGAAATAAAAGTGAATAAAACATTAATTAAAAAATTTAAATAATAAAGTAAATTAAATTACTTATATTTAAAAAATTAATTAATAATATATATAAGAAATTTTAATTTAATAATATTAATTTAAATATATTTAACGTTTCATTTTTAAATAATATATTTTATAATAATTAAATATTAATTATTAAATATATTACTTATAAATTAATTAAAAATTAAAAATTATTAAAAATAATATTAAATAAAATTAATATTTTTTTTAAAGTTTAAATTTTAAATTTAAATAATTTACATTATTATATATATATTATATATATTAAACTTAATAAAGTTATTAAATATTATTATTTAAAATAATTTTTTAAACATTATTTACCTTTAAAATTTTATTTTTTAACTTTAAAATATTATTAATTTATAATAAATTTAAATATTAAAATTGCAAGTAAATTAATACATTTAAATTACTTTAAATTAACGTAAATAAATATTATTATTTAATAACTTATAATTTTTAATAATAATTTAATTATTAAATAAATAATTTAAATTAATATAAAAAATTTAAATAATTTTATTAAATAAAAAAAAATTGGTAAATAAATAAATATAATAATAATTATTATTTTTTGGAATTTAAAAAAAAAAATTAATAAATTACGAAAAATAAAAAAAGATATAATATTCTAATAAATGAATTTCAAATTAACTACTTAAAAATATTATTTAAACCAAAAGTACATAATTTTTAATGAGCTAAACTGCAAAATAAAAGTACTTCAGGTAAATCCCTAATTACTGCCCGATTTCTTAATTAAAGTGTAATACCCCTTTAGGATGCGCCGTCAAGTTTACGTAGATAGCACTAGTACAGGGCACTGTCGTCACAGATAGCAGCTACTAACATAACATTCAATGCGACAGGAGGTTTTGCTCGGTAACTTGCGACAAGAAACCCTACCACTTTCGCCCTACTTCCCAACTTTCAACTTTACCTACATCTTACATCTTACATCTAGGTTATAACTTTAGATGGCCTTTTCCTACCATCTCTTCGTGACGCCATCATAGGCTTCCAACTGCGGAGTTATTCATTTTATAATCTTAACTATTAAATCTGTACTATTCCTATCCTCTCATTCACATATATTAGATTAGGTACTTTCTCGTCTAATCTCTAGACTACTTTAGCGAATATAGGTAGTTCGCCGTATAGGTCGGATACAGCTTGCCTTCCTTTTCGATCACCCCAATTCATTAAATTAATGATGGGGAGCCCTACTAAGAGAACAGCGGCGATCACGTCCATAGGCGTTCGAATCGCCTCAATTATCTTTTTAAGATGGGTAAGAGTTTTTACCCCTTAACTCTGAAAATGTACTCTCTACTAACAGCACTAGGTCGCTTTACCCGTAAGTCACCCTAATTACTTGCGTCGTCTACGCGATGTACGCCGCCTTCTTAACCTTACTAACAGCAATAGCCATTCATCCCGATAATTTACACATTATTTGCAATCTATATCCCATCTTTCATCACGACTTACGCGACCGAATCTAAATACGAACTTATCGATGAAGTCGATGTGGTTCTTAAGGAGGACATCTTGAATAAAGATGAAGTGGCTAATGGAACAACTGACGAAGCTGTTGTAGTTGAAGAGGTAGATGTTGAAGAGACTGCGGCAGTCGTGAAGAAACCTTTAAGGCCCCTTAGCACGCTCTTAAAAGGAACCCCGAACCCGAATAGTTTTCTCCTGACGGCTTTAACATTCCTGCTTAATGTCGCCTGCGTCGCAATGGTTACCGACATGGTGTATTCACCCCGGTGGTTCCATCCTAGTCATGACCTTTCCTTTGCTCGTGTTGGATATGTCTCGGATAGTGAGGCAAAACTACTGATCCGCGAGCCTGACCAGACGAAAATGCCTGTCACTGTCCAAGTTCATATCAAGGATGCGCAACCGCCGTTTGACAATCCGGTATGGCAGGTAGCAGGTACCGTTCTGTCGACCACCAACGAGACCGACTTTACTGCAGTGGTCAACATCCCCTTGAGCAATTCCAAGCAGCGGGTATACGAATGGGTCACCTCGAACAACCATTCCGGTCAATTCACGTCTGCTCCTAAAGCCGGTTCCCTACCGGAGCTTTTTGATGGCAAATTTACCTTCCTATCTACCTCATGCATTGTTCCGCGTCTTCCATACTCGCCGCTAGACCACCCCTTAGCTTTCCCTGGCATGAAGCATTTGGCGAAGGTATTACCGAACTTGGGCGCGCAGTTCATGCTATTCCTTGGCGACTTCATCTATATCGAAGTACCTATGCGGTTCGGCGAGTCCGTTGAGAATTATCGACAGAAGTACCGACAAGTCTACGCTTCACCCGACTGGCCAGCTGTTGGCCAGAATCTTAGCTGGATTCATGTTCTTGACGACCACGAAATTTCCAACGACTGGGATTCGAAGTCAGCTGGTGTATACGAAACGGCCGTGGACCCCTGGCACCATTATCAAACCGCAGTCAATCCTCCAGTAGCTAAGAAGGCTGGAGGACAGGGCATTGCCTCGCGCAAAGGGGCCACATACTTTTCCTTCATCCAGGGCCCTGCCAGCTTCTTCATGCTTGACACCAGAAGCTATCGTTCTAAGAACTCGGAGCCGTTCGATAGCGAAAACAAGACAATGCTTGGCGACACGCAACTTGAGGACTTCCTTGATTGGATACGCCGCCCGGAACCCAAGGGAGTTAAGTGGAAGATTGTGGCCAGCTCTGTCCCTTTCACGAAGAACTGGAGAGTGAACACTAAGGATACATGGGGTGGCTTCCTGGCTGAGCGTCAGAAGATTCTCGAGGCAATGTGGGATGCCAGTAGCCACGGCGTGGGTTTTGTCATCTTATCTGGCGATCGTCATGAATTCGGTGCGACGGCCTTCCCGCCGCCAAAGAATAGCACATGGTCTGAAAGTGCAACTGTCCACGAGTTCTCGGCCAGCCCTCTAAACCAATTTTATTCGCCTATTCCGACGTATAAGCAGACAGATGATGAAGATGTTGAGCTCAAGTAAGTTATGCGATAATATTTATAAATTAGCACCATATTAATACTAGCAGGTACATAAACGCGGGCAACTCCAAGTTTGGCGCGATTACCATCGAGAAGTTCGCGGAAGGCGAGCAGAGCAGCCTGAAGTACACCGTCTACATCGACGGCGAAGAGACATGGAACAAGGTGGTCTTGTCACCGGAACCGTTACATCCCGTAAAGGCGACTACAGGAGGAGGATCCTTCTGGGATAGACTTCGTGGAATTGGGTCCTAATCATAGGCGATTTCACACATAATGCGCGCGCACACACACACACACACACAATTAGCTATATCCCTACATACACTGGGTTAGGCGTAGAATTTACTGAGCTGATAAATAGAACATAGTTTTTAATGCAGAATCCGCCGCGGTTACAGGATGCAAAGTGTTGAATTGTGAATGCATTTTTTTTTCTCTTATATTCCAGTTATACCTATTTGCACAGTCTAGACATTCTATACCCTATTTCGGCCACAATATTTCCCCTAAATAGTTTCCAATACCGCCTAACACCACATACCTAACAGTCGCTACCTAGGGTACTAACAGTAATCACAGAGCCCGCGGTCGACGGCGGCGCACTGACGGATCTTCCCCCGTCGCTGCCGCTGCCGCTATCCTCCGTCGTAGACGTTCTTCTCGACTGCCTCTGGTGGTGGTGATGGTAGTCCAACGGATAGAAATCCTTCCCCTTCCCTCCTGATATATCCACCGACGCGCGTCGCGAGCGGTCGGATGCTGATGTCGATCTTCCGCGCCGTCCCCTCGGTGGCTCTTCTTCTTCTTGTTGTTGTTGTTCTTGCTGTTCCTGTTCTTTCAGACACGCTTCGTCGAGTAGCTGCAATAGCACCGTGCTCAGTTTCGCGATGTGTCGCCTCATGCCGTCTACCGTTCTAGGGGTTCCGTTCCCAGTTCCGGGTTTCTGCGCCTTTTCCCCGGTCTCCGGGTACGGATACGGATATGGGTGCGGGGTGGGCTTTAGTAACGAGGGGATGCGTGCTTGGGTTTTTCCTGGGGCGGTTGCCTCGTCGTCGTCGTTGTGGCGCGGGCTTCGCTTCGCAGGCTCGGTTGCGACTAGGTCGCAGGCTGCCAGGGTTGGGAGTTGCGCGAGGATGTAAAGACCGCCGAAGACCCCTGCGAGTACGTGCTGGTCGGCGCTGTCTGCGACGGACGCCCAATGGATCCGGGTGCCTCCTTGGTGCTCTTCGCGCAGGGATTCCAGTACGCTTGCTCGTGAATGGGGTCTAGGGTCCCGTGGCCCGTTGGGTTTTGCGCGAGTCGGAG
Source organism: Daldinia bambusicola (assembly GCA_022478815.1). Classification (NCBI taxonomy): domain Eukaryota; kingdom Fungi; phylum Ascomycota; class Sordariomycetes; order Xylariales; family Hypoxylaceae; genus Daldinia; species Daldinia bambusicola. The sequence goes on from MU284231.1 coordinate 6,663, forward strand.
ACATGGTAGCGCGATTGCCGGGAGTTGGGAACGAGCCGTCCACTTGCGAGGGGTTATAAGTAAAGCCTGAAGCCACTGGACGACGTTGAGGCAGCCAGTTGATTCCTCGTATCGGTGCGCTGTTGTTTCGCGGGCCGTAATACGGTTGCCCTATATTCTCCCGTCTCCGTGTTTCCCGGTCTTCGGACCTGTCCAGCTCAACCGGGTTGTCCGAAGTCCCCGGTGGGGGAGGAGGAGGAGCGGAAGGAGGGGGAGGGGGGTCTAGGTTTGGGTTCGCCTCAGGTTCATTGGCGCTATCGTTGTCGCTGAGCTTTTCTATGATTAATTCGCAACACCTCTTAACTCTATCTTTCCAACTCCTCGATACTGGAGCAGGTCGATCTGGAGCATTGGGACCTGGTGTCAGGGGTGGGAAGCGCTTGAGGAGGTAAAGGTAAAGCAAGCCTATGATGCAGAGGACCAAGAACGCCAATATCATAGCAGAGATTACGATTACTGGCTCGCGAGGTAAGGGCTTGTTATAGGAAAGAGTTGCGGCGAGGATTCCACCAGCGGAAAACACGACGAGGAACATAATGAAGAACGGTAGAACTTTGTGACTGATATACCGCACGCAGCTGACTCCGCGAGTGCTTTTAGGCTGCCCCTGGCCTCTTTCCAGGTCACTTAGGAGTTCATCTGCCGTTACAACAGCAGCCATGGTGGTTGATTTTAGGAGGTATGCCATGAGTTGGTAATGTCCAGTCAACGATGCTATATTTGAATAAGCAAGAGAGTAGCATGGTAGATGCATCTCGAACAACTGTGCAAATTCTAGGAGAATATTCCGGACTAGTTGTTATTATAAGTGCAGCTACAAAGGTAGTTTACTGCAGGGTTGAGAAAACAATAGAATGTATGACATTTGAAGCTTTAGATGTAATAAACTCGTAATAGGAGTTGATGTTTATAGCTATGTATATTCATTGAAATACGTTCATACCTTACACCACGCTAGACAATAATTGCTTTTACAATTACAAGTAAGGAAAAAAAAAAAAACTACACTTCTAAGTAGACTAATAAGGCAATTAGAGCATAGTTTTGGAGGATTCCAAAAAGCGTATTGACATCCGGTACCTAAGGCATATTGGTTTGTTCTCGGGTGTCCAGGCGTTTGATAGAAGACACTCGGATAATTATGTATATGTAGTAGTCGATGTAAAACACAAATGTATGGCTATGTGAGACAAATTGGAGTATCTACCTCGTTTATATGGTTTCAGTATTTCGGATCTGTAATACGCGTATGTGGTATTGTATTGTTGGATATTCGTCTTCGTTCAAGGAGATTACCTCAGGTATTCCGTACATGAACTGTAGTTTGTGGCGCAGCAAGAATTAAAGCTTCCCTAGCCACATCTTCTAGTTTGGAAAGGGGGTTGTTTGATTCCAGTCATCAGTCATCATGGTCTCTCCACTCTTTAAAGTCACTTACGCTTTAATTCGTACCTGGTTATAACTTATCACTGACACCTATAACAAGAACGATTCAATATTCGTGCATGTTGCATCAGGAGCCGATATGATCTTTGGCTTTACAACGATAAGATCCGGTCGGCATTTGGTGAGGTTAGTTAGTAGAGATTTATAGCTTGTAGCTTGAAATGGTTGAAAGCTAATGGTACTCAGATATAGTCGGACGGCCGGAATTCGATGCACCCCTTTGTCTCCGCGTCTCTTGCAAACTAGAACACTTGCAACGACTCCTGAGAAGCCGCTCGTATCAAGTTTGAGTGGCCATGTCAAATTTTCATACCCTAATAACATCAACAACTTGAAACGGTCTTCGCTGTAAGTAATTGCCTTCACCCGGATACAACCATTGACATGCTATTGAGGTACCGATGGTAACACTTGGAAAGCCCCAACATCTGGTTAAGGTACGTAATTTCTTCGTGAGAGATACGATTTAGCTATATAGCTCATTTTTCTAGGGACAATTGCCGATGTACTAGCTGTGTCCACCAAGATACTATGCAGAGGAACTTCAACACATTTGATGTATGCTAGTCTTCCCTGTTACATACTGTGTAATGTACACTAACATGTGATTGTCTAAGATACCAGAAAACATTGAGCCCTCTCAGATTAAAGCAGAGCATGATGGAGTCAAGATCCAGTGTAAGAGCCAGCTCATATTTTTAGTAGGCATCTTTTGAGAAACTCATATACTAATTCGTGCAGGGTCGGGAGATGGACACGAAAGCTTTTATCCGTGGGACTTTCTTGAATTCTACCTAAAGTCTGACAAGAGAGCACCAGAACCTATTGAGTATGTCTTATCCCAATTACAAAACCCCCGGGAAGAAGGCTTAACACGCTTTAGACTGGAGTATTTCGGAGCACAAGGGTCACAGGGCTCACGAAATTGGCCTCCATCTTTAGAATATGGCCAATTTTCCGCAAACGAAACCGAAGCTGTAGGGCGTTTAACGAATTATATCGTAAGTCTCTTACTCGGCCTGATCAAAAGGATCCGTCCTTACGATGATCTCAGAGGCGCAATGGCTTTGCATTTGTCACCGGAGTGCCAATCGATTCTGCAGAACCAACCGAAAGACTGCTGGAAAAGATTGCTTTTATAAGGCAGACGCACTATGGTGGCTTTTACGACTTCATTCCCGATCTCGCACTCGCCGACACAGCCTATACCAACATAGCACTTGGAGCTCATACCGACACGACTTACTTTACGGATCCTGCCGGGCTTCAGGCCTTCCATCTCCTTTCTCACACAGACCCTAGCAGCGAAGCTTCCCCGGGTGTAAGCCTTGGCGGCCAATCTCTACTTGTCGACGGGTTCCACGCCGCAGATATCCTTAGGAAAGAGGACCCCAAGTCATTCCAGGTACTCAGCCAAGTCAAACTTCCATGGCACGCTAGCGGCAATAAGGGTATTACGATATCGCCCGATAAACTGTACCCTGTTCTCGAACTAGATGAGACTACTGGTAAGATGCATCGAGTTAGGTGGAATAACGATGATCGCGGGGTTGTCCCGTTCGATAGCGAGCACTCCCCTGCCGAGTGGTATAAAGCTGCGAGGAAGTGGCACGATATTCTAAGAAGAGAGTCTATCGAGTATTGGTTTCAGCTTAAGCCGGGCAATCTTTTAGGTGAGTCCATTCAACCCTAATGACACACCTGGGCCAGTTGCTTATATCAACCTGTAGTTTTCGATAACTGGCGGGTTCTACATGGCAGAAGCGCATTTACTGGAGTGCGAAGGATATGTGGTGGATATAGTAAGTTTGATGTCTTTTACACCTGCATTGCCATACTTTATTGGACTAACCAGTATTTCTCTAGTCAACCGCGACGACTTTGTCTCGAGATGGAGAAACACTAATTACCCACGGGACGAGATCCTGAAGCGAGTTATAGGCTAACTTATATTCCGGGCACTACTCGGCGTAACCTGTCCTACATGGGGTGGAAATATCCGTTCAGATTTTAGCGGCACGACCTGAGTATCGCCGGCGTACCTTCGCGCGGCTAGATACTCTTATTGGCCATTCGCTATATCTGGTATCCCGTTGACCTGGCTCGCGTTGATCTTGCGTTATATTTATAAAGCAATGCTGTTATTCAACTTCCCCTGTTTGCGCACCAGCCGCCAAGTAACACCCCTCCATCGCGCTATTGCCTGATCTACCTGCCCTAAAGTCTGAGGGGAAAAGACCAAGTGATCCACGTCCTATAAAGTGGTGCATGACTTAAACATGCCATGGAAGTTCCCCAAGCTGGGAATCTAGCTGGCGCTTATTACCAAGACTTTCCAAATGTTAGTATGAGACGAGCCCATGAGTTTGCGTTTGGCGCCATTAGCCCGGTACTGTTTTGGGCAGCTACTTAAATAAGAGGTGCAGTAGTCAAATGCTCCAGCAATCTAACATTCACGACCCAACTGCCCAGCCGTTGGAGTTGGTTGCACTCCGCAGTATCTATACTTTCAGGGCACATGCCAGCAGGGATTCCTTTCCCTGCACCTGGACGTCATCTTCGGTCCGGGTTCATCACGTCGGCGCAATTGAGTAATCCCGTATAGGACCTGCAGTTTGCGGGATACTACCGTGTTTATATGTATAATTAATACCAACGCTCTCTTTCTTTCGCCGTGCGACGCTTGGTATATTAATCCCTCTTGCTTCCCTTCTTTGTTTAGAATAAAGATTGCCATCTCTTGATACTCCTGAGTTTGCTCCTTCTTTTCCCTTGTGTTCGGTCGTATATACCGTTTTGTAAACTCAATCGCCCAAGATGGCTGATATGAACACTGGCCACTTCAAACATGATATAACAGAGGCTCCTAAATCCAAAGCGGTCTTCGATTTATTTTCTCTTAAGGGCAAAACGGCAATCGTTTCTGGCGCTGGCGCTGGAATTGGTCTCGCGGTAGCTCATGCATTTGGTATGAACAACATTTTTCTGTCTCGCAGTCTAAGTCTCCATGCCTGCTTTGCTATCATATGTTTATGCTACCTGATCTGTAGTTTCGACCTTAGGCTAATATGGAATAGTAAGTGGATGCTATATTACTATATCAAGGCTATCATAGCACCACAGCCTTTATAAGTCTTCTCTAGCAACAGAGCGAATATCTCTAGCAGTTGAAATCCGAAAGGGTTTCGATCGATACTAAACGTATACTTTTTCAAGGCTAAACTGACTTGTAGTAGGCTGAAGCAGGAGCCAACGTTGCGATATGGTACAACTCCAACAAGAAGGCTCTTGAAGAGGCTGCTAATATCGAGAAAACGTACGGCGTTAAGTGTAAGCGAACCCATCTTGGACTTCGAAGCTCCAACGTATCTAATAATTGAAACTCTGGATAAACAGGCAAGGCTTACCAGGTCAACGTGGCGACATGGGACACGGTCAAGGACGCGGTTGACGAGATAGTGAAGGAGTTCAACGGCCGACTCGACATCTTCGTGGCGAACTCGGGCATCACGTGGGAGGACGGGCCGTTCATCGACGGCCCTATCGAGACGATGCACAAGGTGTTCAAGATCAATATCGACGGCACCTTGTTCTCCGCACGAGCGGCCGCCTTGCATTGGCGACGGCAGAAGAAGGAGGGGACCACGGTCGACGGGCAGCCGCTGGACAACTACAGCTACGGCAGCTTCATCGCCACCTCCAGCATGAGCGCGCACATCACCAATATCCCGCAGCAGCAGACCGTGTACAACGCGTCGAAAGCTTGTATCAACCAGGCCTGTAAGTTTTTTTCAACCCGACCTACCCAGGGTAAAGTAGCTACTGCGTATTGAGATTCCATTGCTGACGTTAGTTGTATTACAGGCAAGTCGTTGGCTGTCGAGTGGGTTGGCTTTGCGCGGGCCAACACGATATCCCCTGGGTACATCAATACGGACCTCTCGGCCTTCATCCCCCCTACGACTAAGAACCTCTTCAAGAGCTTGATTCCCATGGGGTTAGTTAATTATTATTATTATTATTATTATTATTATTATTATTTTTTTTTTTTTTTTTGTTGGCTGCTAGACATCAGGTAAAATTCATCGTACTGACTAGACTGCGATTGTAGGCGCGAGGGCGAGACTCACGAATTGAAGGGTGCATATCTGTACCTGGCCTCGGACGCCTCTTCGTACACGACCGGTACCGACATCATAATTGACGGTGGTTACTGTGTGCCGTAGATGAGGGCGCTGGGATCGCGATGGGCTTTTTCTTGGTGGGAACAAATAAGAGCGTCTTTGACGATAGACTCTTCTTGGTGGTGATTAGTAGCGTTATCATTTTGATAGAAAATGAAACTCAAGGGAAATACCCTTATGAGGTCATCGTCAGGGCTGAGGATTACATATAGTCATGATTCGGTAAGTGATACCGAAGGCCCCTTTTAGTGTAGCAATAGGAGCAATAAGAGCAATAGGTTAGGTACTTTGAAAGCCACACCGCAGATGCCAGGTATTGCCAGGTATTGTATCTGCTAAGTACTAACTAAAATGTACCTAGACCGACCGGTCAGCCCCTTTTCTAGGCTACCTACCTGTGCTGAAGCGAGTACTTCCCACTGTTGATGTGTTCTCGGTGAATGTTGTTGTTTGATAGTGTACTAGTGATTGTGTAATGATCGTGTAATGTCTCACAGCCCGTAGCCGACGGAACAGAATGTCTGCACTTATTATGTTAGTACAAGGTACCTTCTTTTAGAAGAGGTTGAGGTCCCCATGGGTACATCGGCATTCGGATACCTTATGTACCTATTGGTACGAATTATCAAAGCTTACGTTTTATCGTATCTGTTTTGCGAAGTACGGATTAGATAAGACCAAATAAATATTGTTTTCGAGGAGGGTTTATCAGGTACATTATGAAGTCACTGAAGTCACATAAAGAAAGCATTGTACTACCACGTAGCTTACTTCTACGGATAGGTTACATGTAGCCTATGTACCTAGAGCCTGGAGGCCTAGAATTCCAAGTGCTGACCTGGGCAGGTCTCAAGTCAGGAGGTACTTATCTCGTACTTTATACCCCACCTGCCGCACCGCACCGCATTGTACATATCGTATTGTACAATACAATACATCTACATACAATACAATCGGTACCTAACTAGATAGATGTAAGTAGCCAATACAGCAAGCTCCAACTTTCAGGAGGTGTAAGAGCAGGTACATAATCTTTAGCGCAGCACACACAGCACACACAGCACAACGCAGCACAACACAGCACGTAACGAAGAAAGTTGTACATAACACACACCTTCTCCCACCTGAGCAACCTTTAGATTGGATTTCGTCTGGTGCCTTGCCAATCCCAATCCCGCCTTCCGCTGCCTAACCTTTAGGTTACTAACCGTTGCTAACCAAGCGTTTGTTAAGGTAAAGTACCTATACCTAACTTGCTAAACCCATCATTTTCATTTTCATTATTCTTCTTCTCCAGTCTCAGCCCTCGTGCTCCTTTCCGCTCTTCTTCTTCTTCTTCTTCTTCTGCAGCATTCAACATATCAACTACCTTCAAGACCCTTAATAGACGACCAAGTTAACCTAATTTTATCATCCACCTGTCGATAGACTTTTTACTACCTGAAGCGCTACTGCAATCCGACCTTCGCAAGACAAGGCGCATCCATCATCACCATCTAACATTTCACTATGGACGCTGGAGAGGGCCAAGCGCCTTTCTCCCCCCCCGTGGCCCCGGTCACGGATCACCGCAATGTTCAGGTCGACAATGCCATTCGCGCTATCAAGGAGAAGAAGCCTCTTCCAGAGATAGACTTCAGCATTCATACTATGGAAGATGGCACGCAGGTTAGCACCATGGAGCGGGTTTGCAAAGGTACGCTGCTCAAGCCCGAATTCTTAGGGAACTACCCCGCCACCCAAACAAAATGGTTGATGACCGAACTTGACTGACCAACTGGGTATCTAGATGTTCAGGCGCCTGCCACATTCAAGCCTACCGACGAACAGTTTTTCGAGGATGATACCCATACGAAACCCGATATCACCTTTTTGAAGCAGCACTTCTACCGAGAGGGACGATTGACCGAGGAACAAGCCTTATGGATCATCAAGACCGGAACCGAGATTCTACGCAGCGAACCTAACCTACTGGAGATGGATGCTCCTATAACAGTTTGCGGTGACGTCCACGGTCAATATTTTGATCTTATGAAGCTTTTTGAAGTCGGTGGCGACCCGGCCGAGACTCGATACCTCTTCCTTGGCGATTATGTTGATCGGGGCTACTTCAGTATCGAATGTGTTTTATACCTGTGGTCTTTGAAGATACATTACCCAAAGACTCTCTGGCTGCTGCGCGGGAATCACGAGTGTCGTCACTTGACCGACTATTTCACTTTCAAGCTTGAATGTAAGCACAAGTACTCCGAGGCTATTTACGAAGCTTGCATGGAGTCTTTCTGCTCCCTTCCGCTCGCTGCAGTCATGAACAAGCAGTTCCTTTGCATCCACGGAGGGCTCAGCCCCGAGCTTCACACTTTAGATGACCTGAGAAATGTAAGTAGCTGAGCACACCTCTCTCAGCCTTGTTGTTGGTGTAAGATGTAATCTGTAGCTAACCTATCATAGATTGACCGCTTCCGGGAACCACCCACCCAAGGATTGATGTGCGATATCCTGTGGGCCGACCCCCTAGAAGATTTTGGCCAGGAGAAGACCAACGAATACTTCATGCACAACCACGTGCGTGGTTGCTCGTACTTCTTCTCCTACCCTGCCGCATGCGCGTTCTTGGAGAAGAACAACTTGCTCTCCATCATTCGGGCGCACGAGGCTCAAGACGCCGGTTATCGAATGTATCGTAAAACCAGGACTACCGGATTCCCTAGTGTTATGACCATATTCTCCGCGCCCAACTACCTCGACGTTTACAACAACAAGGCAGCGGTGTTGAAGTACGAGAACAACGTAATGAACATTCGGCAGTTCAACTGCACGCCTCACCCGTATTGGCTTCCAAACTTTATGGACGTATTTACTTGGTCGTTGCCATTCGTTGGTGAGAAGATTACTGATATGCTGATTGCTATCTTACATACCTGCTCGGAAGAAGAGCTCAAGGAAGAAACGCCGTTGTCGTCATCACCTGGCCCGCAGTCGCCTCCCCTTGCGGGCGCCTTCTCAGATCCAGATTCGATCGAGTACAAGAGACGGGCCATCAAGAACAAGATCTTGGCCATTGGTAGACTGTCACGAGTATTCCAGGTACTTCGGGAGGAATCCGAGAAGGTTACGGAGCTCAAGACCGTATCCGGTGGGCGGCTGCCTGCGGGTACGCTTATGCTTGGCGCTGAAGGAATTAAAAACGCCATCACTACTTTTGAGGATGCTAGAAAGGTCGATCTCCAGAATGAGAGGTTGCCACCTAGCCACGATGAAGTCCAAAAGCACCAAGAAGAGGAGCGACAGCAGGCATTGGAGAGAGCCTCTCGAGAGGCAGAGAATGATAAGAAGCTACAGACTCTTTCGAGGAGGCTAAGCACGTAAGTATTGATTTATTTGTAATTCTAGTGAACATCTGCTTACTGGTGGATAGTGATCGGAAGCGATGATCTTGTGGCGCGTATATATCAGCTGACCCTTGGGGTAGCGAATGGACGTCACCTTGATGATCCCATTTACGGTGGCAGTACGTGTGATACGTATCTTGGCTTAGCAGATTAGAACATCCTATCGAGGCAGTAACCTTTGGTCATTGTTCGAGTGATAACTACCTATCTACCCAGTTGAAGCCATTGCCTGGATTATTATTCCGACAATACAATAAAATATATAAGACCAAGGGATCCAAGGTCCAAAGGGGAAGGGGCTCTAATAAGATAAGCTGGTCGATACATTTTTTTTATTCATGTGGCTGACGCAGAAATTCAAGACGAATGCGGTATTTGGGGAAAGAAAAAAAAAGGGGGGTGTGTCCTATCATGATAGTTGGCGAGTTACTAATGAAAATCCTGCAAAACTGTGCTAGAAGCCCTAGGATGCTACTAGCCCTCAATTCAAATATCTGATCTTGATCTCCTGTCACACCGTCCGTTTTTGTCTTCTGGTTGCGTCGTCTGTTTGTTTGTTTGTTTGTTTAGCAAGGTTAATGAGTTTGGCATCGTATGTGACAGTGCGTTAGATGTGGGATCATCTTATAGATTGGATGAATACGTGGCACAAAAATGGGACTCCCGTTTCATCGTCCTAACTTAGGTACCCAAGGTAAATAGTATGTCTCTTATTTTGAGTTATCGTTCCAGCTTCAATTTTCAGACGAATTGGCCTCGTTTGGGCCATTATACCAACGGATTAATTGCCTATTACCAACGAATACATACCTAGTGCTACTACGGTGAAGCAGTTGTATCCCTTTTAGCTACCTGCCTCTCTCCCACCGCTTTTCAAATTTTGGATATTCTGTAGATCCAAGTGCGCGCGATGCAGAACATATACTCCATAAAACAATCCCTTTCACTCTCCGGACCTACTTGGATAGGTAAACAGGTAGGTAGGTACCTAAGGTTAGGTTCGCTTTCACCTTCCCGCCTTTGCCCTTTATCCCTCCCCCTCCCCCCTCCTGTTCCCTTCTTAGAAGATGGCGAGTACGTTAGGCGGGCTCGCGACGCCGCCGGGGACGTTACACGGCTCGCTGGCGACGAAGAAAGTCCAGCGCCCCTGCGCGGCGCAGTGGGCCGCGAGCTTCTCCAGGTCGAACAGCTCGCCGATTGGGCAGCCCCATCCCGCGAGCAGGACCTCGTGCAGGATGTGCGGGGAGGAAGGGGGGGCAGGCCAGCTTTCGACTGGGGGGAGTGGGTGAGTATGTGGTTTTGAGCAGGAGCGAGAGAGGAAGGAGAACTTCTTAATAGGGAATAGCAATTTTGCTGCGAGGAAAAGAGTGGAAAAGGGGGTAAGGTGAAGGGGAGGTTGGTTGCGGAGGAAGGTAGGTAGGCTAGGTATAGGTTACTTACAAGAAGGCTGGTCCCCTGCCACCGCGGAGAAGTTCTCCCATATCCAGCGCAGCAGGGCCTCCGAGCGCTCGACGCCGCCGAAGTGGTGCGGGACGACGGACTGGTAGGCGGCGAGCTCGGCGGAGGTTTTCTCGGGGTATGTTGCTGTGAAGCCTGTTTGTGTTGTGCTGCTGTTAGCAGATTTATATGTACATGCACAGCTCCTGCTACCCGTTGTAAATCAGATTAAGGGGCTCGAGAAAAAAAAAAAAAAAGAAAAAAAGGGGGAGGGGGAGAGGGATAAGGACAAAATAGAGGTAAGAGGCATGTACGTCCCTGAGCGGATGAACAAGATATCCCCAAACTTGACCTCCGTCCCCTGCGCAGCGAGACACGCCTGTAGGTCCTCGAGCGGGATCGCGTCGCTCTTAAACGGGTCGTAGGGCTTGAGTTTATCGGCGGGTTGGGCGAGGCGCCAGCTGTGGTAGTCGATTAGGACGCCGCGGCCTACGATGCCTTGCTCGGCCCATGCTGTTGAATTTGTAAGCCTCACCACCCTTAACAGGTATATCTTAAAGTACCCATGCTAGCGGTATATATGCTCCATTGTCTCCATCTTCTCTTTATTCCTCTTCCCCCCTTCCTCTCAGAAACTCACCATGAATCCCATTAACCGTAGTCCTCCCACCATCGCCATCACCATCACTGCCGCCGCCACCGACGCCGTGTATATCCTCCATCGTAACGCCATTGTAGAACTTTGCCTCTTCCTGGTACGCGTAGTGCCGCAGGCCGTCCCACTGCGTCGACACCTGGGAATTGAAGGTCCAGACGTCGTCGTTGACGACGCGCGGGGCCTTGCGGATCAGCGTCTGCGAGAACACGTGCCGCTGGAAGAAGGACTTCTGCGGCTGCGCGTTGAGGGGCCAGTTTAGGGAGATCCTTAGATGGGTTAAAGGAAAAGAGGGTTAGCTACAGCTGATTGGCAAGTTGGTTGGTGGGGACTGTGGTGGGAGAGAGGAGGATGTAAGGGGTACCTGTGGCCCGTCTTGATCTCGCTCTTGGCTGCGGCGGCTACTCGCTCGTCGGTTAGCCGGTTGAGGGTTCCGAGCTCGTCCTTGCCGCCGTATAGACCCCACGCCGAGTAGTGCGGATCCGTCTTCCGTAAGGGAAGGTCCTCGAAGTTCGGAATCCGGTTCTCGTTGAGCTTGAATCCGGGAATCGGCGGCGCCATCGTTATTGAGTATAAGTTAAGTGAACAATTCAATTTATGGCTGACTTAGGTAGGTATGGCACTTAAAATGAATGGGATATTAAGTCAAATGAACACACTCATCAACTAGTAATCTCAAAAATAATATATTATAAGAGTGGTATGAATCTGATACGATACTGTATGTCGTATACATAAAGTAAATGTCTTATTATAATGGTGACAATACGTGTAATAATGTCATCCCCTCTCTTTATCTTCGCACCTCTCAGTGCCACAACGCGTTCGGGAAAGGGACATGATGCCGATCGCAAGTTACTCAGCTCCCCGCACTCGGATGGGTTCCACGGTTGAGACGCAAGTTCGAGGTCAACAACCCCAGATCTTTATCTGGTCTCGGGGTATAGTGCTCTCCTAATTGCCATCGCATTGTGCTTCCCCACACTGCAAAAGCTGCATAGTAGCAGATTTCGCTTGGCGGGTTAATATATAGCGAACCCTTCTCCCGATATGGGAATTGGTAACGTTAGCGCGCATATTGGCGTGTGTCCCGTACGAGGTTACAGATTCGGCATGATATCTATCTCATAAAATACCTAGGTATTTAGGGTACATAAGATAATCACTCAAGTAGCGGTTAGATATAAACGCAAGGACATGTTTATATGGGGGAAGAAAGGAGAGTAAAAGAAGACAAGAATCATATCTTAATGTCTATAATATTGGGGAATAGTATCGTCTAGTTAGTCTATCATCTAGCAATGTCCCAGCGGAAACCGGCGGAGCACATCCACATATCATTGAAAGGCCAATGTAAACCGTCTAATCGCGGACGGGGTATAGCAGTCATCTAATTCCTATGGCCGAGCGATTCGTTCCCCTAGGCTAGGCCACAACGATACCGAACTTCTCATAAGGGAAGTTCTCTAGGCTGACAAGTTGCTCGGCCCAGCCGTCATCGATGGCACCTAGCTGCTCGTCATTACCAATCGGAAGCATCCCCGTTCTCCCAGCAAGCACCTCTTTCTCCTTGCCCTTGTACTCGGCAGCGAGGCCAGGGTGAGGAACCCATACGGCCCTCATTCCCGCCCTTCGACCTGCCTCGACGCCTAGCACGCTATCTTCAAAAACCAAGCACTCCTTAGGTGTGATCTTAGGGACTCCCTCAGGTAAGGTTGAGTTGATCAGTTGCAGAGCAAACAGGTAGATATCAGGAGCCGGCTTGCCGCGCTGGACCCGCGGATCATCGCCTAGGACCCGGTGTTCCTCCGGGATGAGGTCCAGCACGGCTTTCGTTTCCGGCCGCGAGGTTTTCAGCTCGTAGTTCGCTCGGTGGCTGCTGGTCGCGAGGGCAATCTCGACCTGCAGCCCCTGCGTAGTCTTCGCGCTTCTGAGATTTTTGAGGAGCTTCTCTACCCCGGGAAGAGGCTTGCACTCGGGGAAGTGGATCCGGTGCTGTTCGGCTTGCTCCTCCTTGAACTGCTCCCGAGAGATGGGTAGCTGGGCCCAGCTGTGGAAGGTTTCGCCGTGGGAGGAGCCGGGAACGCCCATGAGCTGGGCTTTGATGGGCCAGGGGAGACGAGGGCGTCCGTATTTGGTTAGGACTATGTCGGCGCAGAGCGTGTACAGATCCTCGGTGTTGATGAGGAGGCCGTCCATGTCAAATAGACACGCCCGAATTGGGGGAAGGGTCTGGGGAGAAACCCCGGAGACGAGCTCTGGACCCTGACTTTGATCCCCAGCTACCATGATCGGAATAGATTAGGTAGGAAAAGATGACAATGGTTCGGAGTTTTCAGATCACTTATAATTGGTTAGGGGTAGCCGGTGATTGGTAATATGCATGCAATACTAGATACCTTACATAGTATATTAAAAAGTAAAGACGCGTGATTGTGCTCCCGCTGGGATTTAATGATTTAATGGCTTTGCTCGTTCAAGTTAGACTTGGCCCGTCGGTGGCCGAAGGAGATCGCCTCAACTATTTATCCTAGCCTTTGAAAACATGCCACCAAGATGAGACGTACGAAGGGAGCATGAAGAACTAGAAAACCAATTAGCGACCTATCGGACGCCATAAGCTACAAATGTTGCGAATCAAAAGAGGTTCCGTCTCATTATTGGACAATCTACAAACTTCTGCATAAGAAACCCCACTCAATTATCTCACTGCTCTCTCTTGACTTCAAGATCCGAACATATAAGAAGCTTGCGAATCATTAGATGTCCTTTATCCGGTATATGTAGATATTTCCCGATATTATCTTGAGAATCTGGGAGCTTTGTACGAAGCAGTTAGTATAATGGCTGGAGTTACAAAACTTGAACTCCGGACAGCTCTTGGCCCGGTCTACCGTGACGTACTACCAAATCCTCCTCGGGACTGTACGGCAGATGAAATTCCAATTATCGACCTGGGACTTGTATTTTCCGAAAACCTGTCCGACCGCAGGAGTGTCGCCGCTAATATCAGATCGGCCGCAACTAATAACGGCTTCTTCTATATCAAGAACCACGGTATACCGGAAGAGGTTATCGCCCAATGCAAGAAGCAAGTGATCAATTTTATGAGACAACCGTTGGAGAAGAAGATGCTGGTGGATTCCAGGACACATAGCAAGTTTTATAACGGATATCTTGGAAATCGGAAGGCCCAGATCTCTCGAACAGAGAGCGCCGACGTTCGGGAATCGTTTTCATTTCGGTATAGCCCGGAATTTGATCCGGACCACCCAATGAATATCTCCGACCTTCCCGATGATGTGAGATCATGGATCCGTGCTGAAGACTTTGTGGTTTGTCTATCCATATCTTATTCATCCTTTCTTTTGGTTTCATGTGATATAGTTATTCGGTTACGTCTTTGAGCGATGCGATGATTAGCTGACCTCGACCTTATAGTGGGAGGGAACAAAACAGTTGCCGAACTTTAAAGAAGATAGTCTCGCATATTGGAAAAGCTGCTTAACTCTAGCTAGGAGGTTAGTCAGGTTGTTCGCTCTTTCGCTAGACCTGGAAGAAGATTATTGGGACGATAAAGTCACGCATCCAGGAGCAGATGGCGTTTTCAATTACTACCCACCGAGAACGGTAGAAGAAGTCGAGAGTAAATTCGTTGGTTTAGGAAGTCACACAGACCTACAGCTATTTACGCTCTTGTGGCAGGACGGCGTAGGTGGTCTGCAGATACTATCCAAAGAGGGACAGTGGCTGAGAGTAAGATGAAACGTGGGTTTTATGAAGAGTCAAAACCAATGCTGACACTTTTTGAAGGCACCTCCGATTGAAGGGACTCTTGTTGTCAATATAGGCGACTTCATGATGCGGCTTTGCAATGATATTTATAAATCCACAGTGCATAGAGTGACAAATGAGTCCAACGAAGAACGTGTATCTCTGCCATTCTTCTTCGGTATGCTGTTAACCCATTGCTTTTCTCGACATATTCGCTTACTGTCTGATTAGGTCTCAACTTCAACTGTGTCGAGGGTGTTGTGCCTTCATGTACGTCCGAGAAGAATCCGGCGAAATACGAACCCATTTCATGCGGCGACTGTGAGTTCCCACACCCATTCTAAGAAAATCCTCCACTGACCAGCTCTAGGGTGTCAGAAGAGATTTAAGATTGAAAGAGATGAGTTTCTCAAGAATCAAGAAGCAAAGAAGACACTGGCCCCAAGTGCTGCTGTAGTAGCTGGATAAGGTGTCTTGCGGTTATCTCACTCCGTTTCACCGGATTTCATCTGAGCTTGAATAGTTTTGCTTATTCGATTGCTTGGCCGCTTATAAGACCTTCTGGATGAGCTCAAGCACATCAAAGAATGCCTCGCGTTCGGGCTTAAGTGTTTTTAGACCCAGGCCAACTACGAGAGTACGATGTTCGTCCGAATTTTTCCTTGCAATATGGCTAGCAATCTGGACGGCATAGAGCTGGGCTAAAGACTCGCGCTCTTCACCACCTCCACCAAGGAGTGTTTTGGGTGTTAAGTGAGACAGTGGCAGCAAGTTAGAATTTGCTAGAGCCATGTCTACGCTGGCTGGTGAAGGTGCCGACAACGGTACTTGAATCTATTATGAGATAAGTGTCAGAATTCGAAGTATCGCCTTAGTTTTGTAGTAATTGTAGTAATTGTAGTAATTTACCCATTGCGACAATCTGCCTTCCTGAGATAAAGTGAGAAGGATCTTGTCTGAGAAGTAAAGAACAGAAGCCTCGGTCGCAATTCCGTCTATAGGTCCAGTGGCACTTCTTGACTGAGCCGGGAATGGCGCTTCAACTACTTGAGAAGAATCCATAAGTTCAACTAGTTCAAAATATGAGATTAAAGGATGAAAGATGAAAGATGCAAGATGCAAGATTTAAGATTTAATTAGCGATTTCGATAGATGCACTTACAACTTGCTACATGTATGTACATAGTAGGTTAGCTGTGGCTGCTAGGCTTTTATTAAAACATCGTCCCTGTGGCTTGCGCTATTTTGAACCGCTAAGACCGATCTTACAGCTTATAAAGTGGACCCATCACCACTAAAGTGGCCTAATGGACCCCGCGCTAAGCCGATTCAACCCCCCGAACAAATTCTGCCAGGCGGTCAAAATTTCAAAGTGCCGTTTCTCTCCCAGGAGCATTCACTCATTCTTCATCTATCGACAATAGTTAAAAATGCCAAAATTCGTACCGCGCCAGAGGAAACACAAGGCCCTTGCGCGTGAGAAAGCGCGACAAAGTGGCGTTCAAGATGGCAGGGACGAATCTTCACAGATGGACAGCAATGCGCTGGAGATTCTCCCAGACGCTCAGAAAGCAGAACGGGAAGCAAAGAGAGCTAAGCTGAGAGATGAGCTGAAGGGTGAAGTCAAGGTCAGCGGCAAGAAGGCTAAGCGACTTGAGAAATATATCGATAATAAGCTCAAAAAGGACGAGAATCGGGTCTTGCTAGCCGAGTTAGCCAAGAATAAGATAGACACAAGCTTATTCTCGAGTACTCGGAGTCTCGGCCAAGGAAAAGAAACGAAGCGCCAGGCACTTAGTCGCGCCTTGAGGGAACGAAGAGCAGGCGTCAGTCAGGACAATGATGACATCCTCTTCGAAACCAAGGATGTTGAGGATTCAGATGATGACTCCGAAGCCGATCCGAAAACTTCTCGTTCTAAGGGCCAAGAAAGCAAGTCTTCTCAAAATGCTATGTCAACAGCCAATGAGATTTCTGCCAGCGATGCTAAAATTGAGTTACCACAAAAGTCAGCGGTGGCTGTGGGCTCTGGACTAAAACGACCTCTGGAATTAGATGACGAGGGGCGGCCAATTATACAAAAGAGACAGAAACGTGGCGGCGTAAAGTCGAAAGTGCATACCAAACCACAGATCATATTACCTGAGATATCACCTGTTACTAACGGAGAACGCATGGACGAAGATGATGCTAGCGATGACGAATGGAATGGTTTTAGCTCCGACGCATCTGCCCACGAATCAGCTGAGTCTCAGAGTGCTTTGGAGGATGAGTCTGATGAAGGGGAGTCTACAGATCAAGAGTCAAGTTCCGATGGCGAAACGTCCGAAGAGGAAGAAGAAGACGATTCGAAGAGGAAAGAGAGGTCTTCAGCTTTCAAATCCTGGGCTCACGAACAACGTAATACGGCTCTTGGATATCAGCCTGTCGACAATAATAATTCAGTTTTAAACATTCCGGTACCTAAGGATTTTAAGCCGCGGCCGCTGGAGCAAGACCCATTGCCCCTAGAGTTACTACCAACAAAAGACAGTGGAAGAAAGGCGTTTAGTGTTCCAGTCCAAAGGACGCCTGACATACAAGAGGCACGGCTTAAGCTACCGGTTGTAGCTGAGGAGCAGAAGATCATGGAAGCTATTCATAATAACAACGTTGTAGTGATTTGTGGTGCTACTGGATCAGGAAAGACAACACAAGTGCCGCAGTTTCTATTTGAGGCCGGGTATGGCTCGCCTAATGCACCTACGCCGGGCATGATCGGAGTAACACAACCACGAAAGGTCGCTGCAGTCAGTATGTCGAAGAGGGTTGGACAAGAACTAGGTGATCGATCAGATGCTGTCGCATACCAGATTCGATTCGAGGGCACAGTCGATGACAAGACATCTGTTAAATTCATGACTGATGGTGTGCTCCTTCGAGAAGTCGCCAGCGATATTTCCCTTCGAAAGTATTCTGCCATTATTATCGATGAAGCTCACGAGAGGAGTGTCAACACGGATATTCTTGTTGGAATGCTTAGCCGGGTCGTAAAGCTACGAGAGGAAATGTCTAACGAAGACCCCAAATTAGCTCCCCTGAAACTAATTATTATGTCCGCTACCCTGCGAGTCGACGATTTCATAAAAAACAAAACGTTATTCCCAACACCACCACCGGTTCTTAACGTTGAGGGACGTCAACATCCAGTTACTATGCACTTCGCTCGACAGACTCGCCACGATTATGTTGACGAAGCTTTCAAGAAGATTATGAGAGGACATCGTAAGCTCCCACCAGGTAGTTTCCTTGTCTTTCTCACTGGACACGACGAAATACAAAGGCTAAGCAAGAAGCTCAAACTTGCGACCGGTGCCATGAATCCTGCTGTGTACCCAAAGGTTCGAATATCCGCTAACGACGCGCCTTTGGAAGTTGAAGATATCGATTTTGGGGAGACTAATGATATTGGGAACGACGATTATGATTTGCAATTTATTGATGAGGAAGAAGAAGAAGATGCCGAGGACGACGCCGAATTTGATGTCTCAGACGAAGTTGGCTCAGGACCCTTGAAGATGCACGTCCTGCCCTTATATTCATTATTACCTACGAGAGAACAAATGCGGGTGTTTGAAGATCCACCCGAGGGCTCTCGTGCAATTATACTAGCGACTAATGTTGCTGAGACCAGTTTGACGATACCCGGTGTTCGCTACGTATTTGATTCGGGGCGGTCCAAAGAGCGAAAGTACAATAAAGAAACCGGAGTGCAAAGCTACGAGATTGGATGGATTAGCAAGGCCAGTGCAAGTCAGCGAGCTGGACGTGCTGGCCGAACTGGACCAGGTCATTGCTATCGACTATACTCTTCCGCTGTTTATGAGCGGGACTTCCCTGAGTTTGCTGATCCCGAATTGTTGAGGATGCCTATTGAGGGCGTAGTACTGCAACTGAAAGCGATGCGCTTGCAACATGTGGTCAACTTCCCCTTTCCTACGCCACCAGAGCGGCAAAGCCTTGCTAAAGCAGAAAAGCTGCTTCAGTACTTGTCAGCAATCACTGAATCTGGCCAGGCAACTCAAATTGGTCAAACTATGGCAAAATTCCCCCTGCCACCTCGGTTTTCCAGAATCCTTCTCGTTGGACATCTCCACGATTGCTTACCGTATACCGTGGCACTTGTCGCAGGGCTCTCTGTGGCCGAGATATTCATCCCAGAAAGCCAAGCAATACCAGCTCTAGCAGCAGATCATGAGCACGACTTCCGCACCAACCAGGACGTAGCTGCGGAGAACCAGCAAACCCAAGCGCGGCGAAAGTATAACGAAGTTCACCGGAACTTCTGCTCCCTGGACGATAGTTCCGACGCCATCAAGCTCCTCCAAGTCGTTGGGGAATTCGCACACGACCCGACGGAGCACTGGTGCGAGAACCACTTCGTGCGGTTCAAGGCGCTCCAGGAAGCCCAGAAGCTGCGCCGGCAAATCACGAACCTGCTGCAGAAAGACATACCGGCCTTCTCGAACCTGACCTTCAGGGAAAAGCTCGACCGCCCTAGCCCCAAGCAGATCATGGCCCTGAAGCAGATGGTCGCCGCCGGCTTCGTAGACCAAGTCGCTATCCGCGCGGACTTGGCGCCCACCCCGCCCGAGGTCTTCCGCAAGCCCCGCCGCGCTATAGATGTTCCCTACCTGCCCTTAAAGCCCATACTCGACGCGGACCCGCGCGACCCCCTCGCCGCCCTCGTCTACATTCACCCGTCGTCGGCGCTCGCCCACCGCAGCCCCCAGGAGTGCCCCGAGTACATCGTGTACGCGAACCTGCAGCGGGCCGCGGCCGACCCGTCCGGCCAGAAGATCCCCAAGACGCGCATGCTCGCGCTCACGGATATCACGGGCGCGCAGCTGGCGGCGCTGGCGAAGGGCACCCCGCTGGTGTCGTATGGTAAGCCGATCAAGGAGGTCCCCAAGTCGGATAATACCAGGGAGTGCTGGGTTGTGCCGTATTTGAGGGCTGAAGGAGCCGGGGGCGGGATGGGCTGGCCGTTGCCGGTTAGGAAGGTCATGCAGAAGAAAGTCCCTGGGAAGGGCTGGGTTACGGAGTGATTTGTGCAAGGGCAGCTAGCTACGGTACATTAGGTGCTTACAAGCTAAAGTGGGAGTTGGAGTTGGAGTTCGGTTATGTGATGTAAGTACAGTGTGCTAGAATAAGATGGATTGTTTTCTAAAGGGTATGTAAGGTAGGAAAAAACATGTCGGCTGTTGGGATGTATATATGGGAATAAGTGAAGTAACATATAATTCGATACCTAAACGCATCATTCTATATTACATGTTTGTAATGTCGTACCCTTAAGGAGACAGACATATCATGAGCCAGGACGTGAACCGACTTATGCATCTAAGGACCGCACTCATGTTATATCCCATCTCGAATTCCATACTATATTTTGTAGATTGTATATTAGGTAGGTACTTAGGTATAGATCAAAGATACGAGATGACGGGTTCGAGTTTAGAAAATCACCAAACGAAGACAAGCAACGGTGAGAAAAAAAAAAGGCGAATTGCCATTAACCCAACCCATTCCAGACAAGAAGGTATATATAACGCATAACGCATCATCTATTATTACGCAAAGTAGGCTAGCCAGCCATCTATAGCAACTAATCAATCGATCAAACCAGCAAACAGACAATCGTGCCGAAAGGTACCTAGGTAAGGGGCTCTCATCTCATCTCATCTTATCTACTATACAGCGAATTTCCTCTCCTCTTGCGAATTGCAAACGATCTCATCTCGGGCGTGATACTCATGGTGTTCTGTTCGTCTATGTTTTTGCAAGTTGCAAGGAAAACCTGCTTTATGCCCCTTTAACGCCTTGAAGGAAAAGAAAAGAGAAGCAGAAAACGAGGGAGAAGAAAAAAAAAGAGAGATTGCCAGCCAGAACCGTTATGCTATCTAACTTGAGGGGATGGATGCTGCTATATCTTTGGTCCCGATTCGCTAATGATTTCTGTCTTGCGCGCGAAAAAAGGATATGGATAATACCCCCTCTGATCATATGGGAATGACGTCTATCCTGTTTCTACTAGTTCTATTTTCTTAGTGCTCTCGGTATGGGGGCGGCGCCGTTGAAGGCCCGGGGAGAGAGGGGAGCGGCCGCTCGTTGGCCGGAAGGGCGGATCCAGCTCTCGCCAGTTCGGTTGTCTTGTACATCATCTTAGGAAAGTATTGCTGAATAAACGACTCGCTATTCAAAGTTAGTATATAACTACACACTATTCCTACATCTGGAGTGCACTTACGTGTAGTAACTGTGGTCTGAGTTATGCAGTTGAACGAGGTTGTGGGCCAACTCGTGGGCGAGGACAACCCACCACCAGACAGCTGCCGCAGCTTTTCCTTCCCCTGACTGATTTTCGGCGTGCAGTTGCATAAAGAAGCGTAGATTGCAGAAGATACTACCATCACGGTTAAAAGCAATCGTACCTCCCTCCTGGTCGTAGAAAATATGTAATGCCGAGCGCTTGATCGAGTAAACGTCGCCCACTTCGGTTAATATTGAAGCAAAATAGTTGATGGGTCCGTGATTTGTCGTAAGGAACTGGGCGGGGTCAAGATTCGGTATCGTCCTAGATACAAACACCCGCATTCCGTTTGATGCTTCCGCCACGAAATTGAGATCCTTTCCTATAGTGTCATCGCAATACGTGGCTTGTTCCTTGACCTCCCGAGTTGTTGGTGGTGAATAAACTTGGGAGGAGTCGTGAGCTCTCGTAGATTTAATGGCGTTAAGAAGGTTCTGTTGGATTATAGCGGGATTTGTGACCTTGCCATCGTCTTTCGTGCCAGACTTTGACCCCAATGAGGGCTCTGGTGGCGGCAACCTCGCTGGTTCGGGGTCCGAGTTCATCAAGCTCCTTAGATTATCATCCTCACTGGCAGTGTCAAAACCGAATCTTTTGGAGAAATTTGAGAAGAAGCCTTTGCTCTTCCTATTCTGTAGCTGGGATGTATTCGTTGGTGGTGGTGCATCGTTGTCATCGGGGGACCCGAATCCACCTGGCATACGTGGCGGCGGCGTCCTATTCTCGCTCCTCGCGGCTAATGCTGCATTGGCAGCTTGGGCGTGTCTTCTAAATTCCTCTTCCCGTTCTCTAATTTTGGATTGCTCAGCGTCTAACGCCTTGCGCCTTTCTTCCTCTGCAATTCTAGCTTCGGCTGCCTTAGCTCTGAGGATACGATCGACGTTGTATCCACGAGCTCTTAGATCTAGTAAATCAAGCTTCAGGAACGGCTCGAAGAAAAAGTACGCCTGCTGGCTTGGTCTGTTCAGGATAAGCTGGCATACTGCTTGTCCTACTTGATACATATCAGGGCGGGAAGATTCGGATGCAACGTAAAGGATCCAGCCGTTGGCAGCTTTCAAACTCGCTGCTGACCTCTTTTCAGTGTGCGACTGACTTTGGCCACGAAGCGATCGGCGAAGCGAGACGGACCGTACAGCTTCTACAGTAAGATTCTTCTCAAGCCACCTCGCATCATGCTTGATGGCGTCCCGCGTGTACCTGGCATACTCATGAATAAAGATCTTCGAGCGTTCAAGCACGTGCTTCCGAAGCCAAAGCGCACCCTCCTGCTTCTCACTCTGCGGTCCAACCCTGAGATCCTCTTGGACAATAGTGGAGAGAGTGTGAGAACCAAGAGCAATATAGAAGGCTTCTAAGCTGTCTTCCTCTGGTGCACAAATTAAGTGATCTTTAAATAGGCGGTAGCTAATGTAATCATCCAGGATTACAATGCTGGCTGGGATCGCAAGTTGGTACTGTCTGATTGGCGCTTCATCTTCCTCAGTTTCCGATGCTTTTTCTTTGGTAGGCGCGCTGATCTCTTTAAATGCTAGCAGAAATGGTGAAGATCTCATCTTCCGCCAGAGTTCCTTATCTCTTTTGAGAGTCGCCATGTCTTCAGCTAAGAGTCTCAAAACACTCAGGTACTTTTCCGAGCTTTGAAGGACACTAAGCAATCTAGCAGGTTCTCCTGCCGCTAGCTGAGCAATTTCTAGCTTCGTCGGCTCAGTCTTCGAACCGCATGCTGATAGGAAAGCATTCGCAGAGCTACCAAAGTCAACAAAGTCGAAAATATCTCCGTACATCGTTGAGCTACCTAGATAGCACTGGCGAGGACTCAAATGGACAACATTGCTCGTTTTACTGCCGGAGGCTAGCGGATCCTTTTTACGCACTACAGGTACGATCGGAGCTTCCCGAAGCTTTACGATCGCGCTTCCGTTGAGCTCGTTCAGGCGAGTAGCGAAATAACCAAACAATGAAACGGATTCCTGGTGAGTTTGGGGAGGTTTGGCTAGCAGTCTCTCAATGCATTCGTAAATAGGGGGATCTGCGACTACGCCGAATTTCTGGCATATGGTTAGCGATATCTTTGCATAAAGATTCAAGGACGAGTCAATTAGTTGACACTTACAGGGGCATGAGGATGGAGATCACTACGCAAAATGTGAAATCCCAACATGGCAGCGGCCTCATTTGTAAAGCACTGAGAGGGGCTCGCAAGCTGCTTATTGCTTCCCTGCAGCGGGAGGAAGGCTTTGGATACCGCTGCTATATTGGAGGATACGTAGTGATTGCTATGGTGATAGGAAATAAAATAGTTCATGGCATTGTCCCTCAGCTTCAAATCGGATGAGGCCATCATATCGACGAGCACGGACGCTGGCGGATACGAGCGCAAGCCAAGGTCAGTCAAGAACTTCCCTTCGGCACTTCCAGGACGTAAGTTACCACCCGGCCACTGAATGAGCTTGAGACCAAGCGGCCGAAGCGGCCCTTTAGGCTCATATAGCTCAGAGACTTTATACAGTTGCGAACTCGCTTTAGACGACTCTAGACCATAGGGACCGGCTTCTGCTGGACAAATGCGTGACTCCTTGAGTTTTTTCAAATCGTCATTCGGAATATCTTGCCGTACTGACGCCAAATATTTGATTAGTTCGACGTGACTCCATTTTGCTCTTCCAGTAACCTCTGTCTCTGCGGAAGGATTGAGCAACCGTGTGAAGATCGTATCTAGATCAACGGTTTTTCTGACGCCGATAGCAGTGAGAAACTTGTCCTTTAGCGAAGAACATCCCTCAATAGTTGGGAGATCATCAAACAATTTCACGCTCTGGAAAAACGATTCCGTCGGCTTCTTCATACCTAACTTGGTAGGCATTACAGTATGACTCTGCAGCAATGACGTAACAGTTGCTTTAGAGCTCTGGCTGAGATTGTCCCAGCTTTTTGACAAGACCGTAAGGATTTGTATCGAAAACTTAGGAGACTTGGTCAGGTTTTGCTCATCCGGCCTCGTTGAAGAGCTTTCAATCAGGAATCGAAGCCAAGGGACAATCTCAAGGGATTCCCAGCCTAGGGCCTGTAGCTGCGTTGAGTTGCAGTGCTTGGTGAACTCGTATGGAAGTGTAGTTGGTGGTATGGGCAAACCGGCTGGGATCTTGTTTGGGCTGATGTAGTTTTTAATGTTTCCCAGGGCGATAATACCACCATGCTCATCAGCCCCCTCCGTGACAAGGCCTACTGCGACATCAAGAAGCCTGTCTCGACTCGGCAGGTCAAGTTCGCCTTGCGAAGCCTTCTTGCCGGCCCAGTCTATAAAGCTGATGAGTTGGGCTTTATTGAGTGGCTTTCCGGACAGCTCTACCCGGACATCATCTACAGTTATAGGAGAAATTAAATCGAATTCGATCAACTTCTGGATGAAGCCAGTGGCTGTGAGCTCGGGTGGAATTACAGGTATCCCATCAACAAAGTTAGCAAGCTCTTCCAGACCAAGTCGGACTTTGTTGGTAGGAAGAACTCCTCGGCTGCTATAAACTTCTACAAAGGGTTTTTTGTATGATGTCCAGAACGCCTCTTCAATTATCTGCGAAACGTGTCCACTAGGCGTAGAATCTCCGAATGTGAAGGCTTTTAATGTATGTAATGCTTCGGGCATATACTTGTCGACGTCTTTGGATGTGATACCGGCGTTGGAAGCCTCCGCTGCCCGCTGCAATTTAGTTTGTAATTCGGCCATCTCATTGGAAAAAGCAAGCCGAGTCATGATGCCGGCAGCTCGGAGCATTTCGATGTTCCATGTCCTAACCCACCTTGCATTTAAATCAATAGCTTCCCGTTCTACCGTAGGTATGACAGAAGGAGCTGAAATATGAATACCAGCGCCAGTTGTCTGAGTAGTCGGGAACCCAATGAAAATCCGCCCGCCCTTCTTACTTGGTAACACGGAGGCGAATACATTTGTGGCCTTGGAAACTGCTTTGGAGCTTGTAGAACTTTGTGAGGCCTGTGTTTCGTCATACGAAGAAGTCAAGATGGATAATTTAGCTAGCTTTGGCGGAGGCTTTTTGGTGGCCCTCTCCAACTCCGCTGAAAAATTAGCAGGAACCGAAGTTTTAATCGCAGCAGTAGTCACCCTAAGAAATATGCTGCTTGAGGATACTGAGGTTATGTCTTCGGATAAGGTCTCTTGGGCAAGCTTCTCTTCCTTTGCCGTCTTGCTGGCCTTCGTCGAAGCAGGGTTGGCGGTGAGCCTAGAAAAGAAACTCCGCAAAGACGGCATTTCTGAACTACCTAACCCGTAGGCTTCGCTCTTTGCCGCCGTTGCCACTTGGGGTTTCCATCCGATGGCGCCCATGAATGAGGCATCTATCTGTGCGCTCGCACGTTCAACACTCTGCACCTTCATGAGACGTTCCTTGGTTGTGGTTTCAACATCTCTCGACAGCGCGACATCGACGCTGGGGCTGGTTTTCTTTTGCAGATGGAGGATTTTGTAGTCATCGATCCAGAATTCAATGTTCTGGAGCGCTACGAACGTTAAACTTGTGGCTAGGAACTGGCTGACAGAGAGCAGGTTTGGTAATGTTGTCGTCGTATTTCGGTAGTCTAGAACAAAGGCTGTATCTGAACTGCGTTGATCCTCAGGAACCTGTAGTTTCCTTGTGAAAAGAGCATTCCCTTTCCAGTAGAAGGCCATAGCTTCATGACCTGAGCTGACAAAAGGTTCCTCACAGTCCGCAAATACGCTATAAAACCCTACACCGAAAGCCCCGATCTTTGTTTCGTCAGGGTTGCCCTCGGCGATTCTTTTTAATCTTCCCCAGTCGGTCTTGGTAAATGGCTGGCCATTATTCTGCACAACGAGTCGTTTCAGGGTATGGTTTGCGATTACATGCTTCAGGATTTCGGAGCGGTCGGTTGTAGAGGGTAAAGGGACCTGCGTCGAAGGGAGAGTTTCCCACTTGATCTTCACGGTTGTAGCTTGGGCGTCGGCAGCGTTCTGAATAAGCTCTCGCAATGTAGTCCACTCGCCAGAGTATCTAGCTAAGACCTTATCGATCAAAGCTCGAGTATCGACGGTTACAGCCTCTTCATCCTCGCCATCCCGTAGGGCGGCAGCTCGTAACCTCCCATAATCCATCGTCACGGTTAGTAGAGTAGATGGAGTACTCAGTAGGACATGATAGTATTAAGAGAAGGCGATTGTTATTTGTACTTGGACGAAAAGAAAAGGGGTAAACAGATTATTTATTGACTCGAGAAAGGTATTACAAGAAGCGCGTCTTTTTGTTGGTAGAAAATACGTAAGTATTCATCCAATTCAAGAGTGGCAATTGCTGAGGCTGCAATTAATACGGATGATGCGAGAACCCGCGTAAGGCGTCAAGCTCTTAGGCAAGGTCTAGAACAAAAAGGAACGCATAAACAGTGAATTAATCACGAATATTTTTACTGACAGTGAATAAACGCAAGCGCGAAACTTGGAAGGCAAGAACAAAGGTAGTAGGGTCCCGTACCTGCTTCATACACCGTGAGGTCGAGTGGCTTGAATCCTCTTGATTCGTCTCAGCTCTTTGGTAATGATGCACATCTTGCCCCACGCCTAACGGGTTGATAGGCTAAGCAAGTATAGGTACATACGCACTTACATACGCACTTACATACGTACCTACATTTATCTATCGCTAAACTCCACCTAACTCCGCACGTTCATGTACAACACATGCAAACGCAAGGTACACGAATAGACTTCCTCGGACCGTGACAGAGAGGTACCGAATTACATTAAGTACTTCGGTACCTAGGTACATTTGAATTTCCGCTGGAGCTTGACACCAAACTCCCTATGTCAGTAGATCTCATGCAAATATTCTATTGGAATTTATGCTCTTTTCAAACATACAATACCTTAGGTACCTAGTCAATTCGAGAGTAATTTCATATATAGTAATAAAGATATCTCGCGGATAAACTGGATATTTCTACCTACCTATCCAGATCGTCTTGAACTTCTAACTCTAGCATGTCCTATTACCTACCCGCTAACCCAAAATACACATTCGAATATGATACGACGTATAGTCATAGCTCATATACGTTATTTTATGGTCATCGACGATGATCATCTGAGGAACTCCTCCTCTTGCGTTGCTGGGGGCTTCTACTTCGCCTTGATCGTCCATCTCTTGATCTGGGTCTAAAACTTTCTTTCCCATCTCTTCTCCGCTCGGCTCTCTCCGGACTCCGGGATCGGCCGTGTTCTCGTCGGTGTGACCTTCTATGTCTGTGGTCATTTCGTTCGGGACTGTAACTTCTTTGCCTCCGATTATGGTCATGCCTGTCGTCTTTTTCATCCCTTGATCTATGACTATGATGGCCGTCTCTTCTTCTTGGTAATCGGTCCCGATGTCTTTCTCGGCTGCGGCTTCTGCTCCTATGGCTCCTCCGGTGATGTCGTCCAGAATCGCGTTGCTTGGTGGAGGTCTGTCGTGTATCGTTGGGCAGTTGCTTGGTATCTAGCGAAGTGGGAGCAGAATTATTTCCACTACCCTCAACACCTCTTTCTTCGCTCACGTCTACAGCATTCGCGCCTGTAACATTTCGGGGAGTAATGGGCAATCCTAACGCACGAGCTATCGCATCTTCTTCCGCTTCTTTGATTCGTTTGAGCTCTTCTTTCCGCTCGCGAGCCGCCCTTTCCTGCTCCGTCTCTGTGCCTGTTGACGAATCGGCCTTAGCGTACCAAGTAAGATCTTTGCCTTTTGCCCAACGCCCGACGGGGGCTTTTAAACTGTGGCCGAGGTAGTTCTCGCGGTGAGTTGAAGTGGCGACATCCTCCCAATTGAAGTTGACCCCACCGCGCGAGCCCGTCTTGCGGATGCTCGAGACAAGATCCATATCGATTGATTGGCCGATAAAGCAATTCAACTAAACTGATTGAATGCTCCTGGGAAGTTTCGCGACGCAATGTGAACGTAGATATTATTAGCGACAAAGTTGAAAAGAGTTGGGTTGAAGAGGGCGTGGACGGATGATAGAAATTGAATAGAATTAATTACCTATACGGGTGGGGGGGGTCCTAGAACAGTATGATTCCAGGGTGTCAAGGTGTATTATACTCGTAATTAAAATGAAGCCTGTTAACAGAGATACACTGTAATTGTATGGATTTATGATAACGTTGTTTACGATCCTTTTTTCAAGGCTACGAAGGCATATTGACCAAGCAGTCTATTACGAGCCATTTATATAAGAATAATACTACCACTAAAATAACCTTAATATCAACGAGTATATGCATTAAACGTAGCTATCTCGTCTATTCGAAGAGTCTCATCTCGAAAGGCTAGGATATACAGCAAGCGCTACTCGTACGGTTGAAATATAATAGGAAGGAGACAATGTTGACGAGGAAATAATGTCAGAGGTTATCCTGGAAGGAGTAGGTGGCCTCCGAGCATACCTTATATAAGGGAGTAGGTGGCCTCCGAGCATACCTTATATAAGGCAATAGCCCGTTGACCTTGTACGTAATCCGTAATCCCGTAAGCCTCGTAGTCAATTTGAATAGCCCGTAGACTGTAATATGTAATATGTAAGCCGTAGGTTCGAGTCCCTAGGTACCATATAGCAAGTAAAAAGTAATGTAAAATCAACCATCTCAAGCACCTTGAAATATAAGGTGTTCGAGATAGGCTCTTTTTTTTCGAAATATATTTATATACCCCTAGTACATAATACCTTTTACATAAATAGACTAGCTACTAGCGCCACCTTTACAGGCATAATATGAATTTAGGCCCAGTATACTGATTATGTAAGACTACAATGTTGTGGTGGCCATAATGTTGGAGATACAACAATGTCAGAGATAAGAGACTGACTAGGCGCTACCAGACGATTATTTGTATTATTTTATTACAATTGATTTTCAGACCTCAACAATATCGTAATTAGGCTTATTAGAATCGCCGATTAAAATCATGTTTAATACAAAATGTTTAAGTCTCAATGTTTTAAAATAATCATGTTAAATGGATTCAAGAGTGTTGACAGTCTGATACTAGGCTGTCCTAGAACCCCCCCCACCCGCATAGGTAGGTAAATGGAGAATAACTATAGGTACCTGAGTACCTAACCTATCCCAGGTAGCCTAAACCACACTATTTATTGCACTAACAGCCCCACTTGCAGCCACTAGCATTGTGCATCCGTCCTACCGCAATATCGATAAGAGCTTCCCGCAATCCATTATGTACCTTAGGTAGGTAGTCTAAGGTAATCTACGGTAGGCCATTATCTTGCTCTCCGCACCCATCGGCTCTAGACCTAAAGTTACAAAGTAATTCAACTTCTACCTAATCTTTCAAAAGCTTCCTTATTACTCCCCGTCGACAAAGATGGCAACAAGCAACGAGCCGTTAGACGAGATTCAATGGCGACATCCAAACTATGTCCAGAGCCTGGGAGGTCTGCACTCCAATAATATCCTCTTCTACTTCGCCGAGTCGCCCTTCTTCGACCGTACTTCCAACAATGCCGTACTCTTTACCCAGGCCACCTTCAATGAGAATATGAAATTTATACTCTCTACCCGTGAGCAATTCGAGGGTCGCCTCAAGCAGATGTCAGGGTTGGAGTATATAGTTGCTCAGGAACCGGCCGAATCGGGTCCTGGTATGGGCACTGGTGTCTGGGTCATCCACAAGCAGACGCGTCGGAAGCGGGATCCCGAGGACGAGATCACTGTCCATGCTGCCTACTATGTCATCGGAGAAAATGTGTACATGGCACCTACGCTCGCGGATATCTTAAGCTTCCGGATGGTAATTATCCCATATCAGTATATTATTCTACTTATATATGAACATTCAAGGCTGACCTTTGTCTCGTAGGTCACTATCTCGTCGGCGTTAAGCAAATGTTTCGCGGCTGCAGATAACGCACGAACCTGGTCGCCAGCCCTCGGGCATATATACAAAACAGCACCGAGCACCACAAACAATAGAGCACATGCATTGGAATCGAAAGGAGCGACGCCAATACCCGAAGCGCAAGGAAGCAAGGCAACCTCGGAATCAAAGAAGCCGATTCAGTCAGCTGTAGACTCTCGTTTAGCCGAACATTCATTTATGCTACACATGCAGTACGGAGGAGACTATATGGATGAGAACCCCATTACCGGCAAGCCCGGCGAGTTCCATCTCACCTCTACGGGCCGCAAAGATAAACTTCAACCATTAGCCTTACCAAATCTCGATACATCTTTCAAGAGTCCCACTATTACCCAGCCGGATAAGAAGGATACGAAGGGCGACAAGACGCCAAAGACACCCACGGGAATGCCGTCTAAACCCAGGCGAAAGAAGAGTAAAGCTGGTACTACCCCAACTTCTGCATAGAACGCCGAAGATGGCAAAGATGGCAAAGATGGCAGAAAGAAACGGAAAAGAAAGGCTCGTTTACTGGATAAAGGTGTTGTAACTGGGGACGGCGTTTAGAGGCTTAGGAAACGGAATATTGATACCCCTGCCATAGGTACAGCTATAGGTACCTCTTGATTTCAACGACAGACTAATCCTAGTCCCAGGTCACTCACTACCTCAGTAAATGTTTTGATATTTCATCAATTTCAAGTTGCCTCATACGGTGTTTTGTCCTGGTTTAAGTCCTATTATTTTATACTAAAGCTGCAGTATCAAACACGAAAAATCAATGCCACGATAATAAGCAAGGACTAAATCTTCCTAGACAATTTGTGCTTTATATACAGTTATTTAACAATAATTCAGAGGTTAGAAATTAACCCTATTTCACCTCCACGGCGCTGTTTGATTTCTCTGCGTCACCGCTTCCATAAGTCATCCCCCTCTTTACCATCGGGCTTTCCGTAATCTTGGACCCGTCGTGCAACATAAGCGAGTTCATCTCACTTAGCTGGACCTCCTCGGCAGCCCGGGGGCGCATCTCGCTTTCGTAGGCGTCAATAATTTCGGCCTGGGTTCGGCCCTCGGGGTTCGTCAGGAGTTTGACGAGGTTAAAGAGATCGACGAGGCCGTGGCTTAGCCCCTGTCCACGATCTGGGTGAAGCACATTACGTTAGCATCTAAGCATCTTTGTTTAAGGACAACTGGGGGAAAAGTCTGTAGAAGTTTTTATAACGGTAACGACTTCGCAGTTATGAAAGAAAGGGGGGACAAGAAGTCAACTTACGAAACGTCATGGGGTGCGCGGCATCGCCCACCAGCGTAATGAGACCTCCGTGGTTATCCCACTTATGCTCCGGCAAGCTCGGGTCCCAATTCGACAGGCCGAACCAGTAGACCTCCTCGTGGTCGTCGGGCAGCATCTCGAAGCACTTGCGCAGGGGGTCGGTGAACGCCTTGCTCCGCTCCTTGGCCTGACGCAGGCGGTCGCGGATGCTCATGCCGGCGGCGACCTCGGCGGCCTGCTCCTCGACGGTGCACTGCCACGCGACGTAGAACGTGAAGCGCCAGTTCTCCGGGTGGTCCTTGTCGATGCCGTCCATGAGCGTCAGCGCCCCGCACATGTTGTCCGGGTGCGGCCACAGGCTGACGAGCGCGCCCTTGGCGATCGGCCGCAGCGACACCGCGTAGTCCGCCGGGAACGACGCCGTGATGAACGTCGCCACCAGCGGCAGCCGCTTGACCGCCGCCCGCTCGTTCCCGAGCAGTTCGCGGCGCACGCGGCTCTGGCTGCCGTCCGCGCCGACGAGTAGACGCCCGGTCTCCGAGGTCCCGTCCGCGAAGTGCGCCGTCACGCTCTTCCCGTCGGCCGCGTACGACACGCGCTCGAGCTTCTTGCCCAAGCGCAGGTCCGGCAGCTCTTCCGCGGCGAATGTGCGCAGGCGCGATCGCAGGACGCGGCGTAGGTTTTCTACGGGCTTCTTCGCCAGCAGCTCGCCTGTTTTGCCGTTGAATATGGGCATCTGCTCGACCTTCTCGGGCTTCATGTGGGGATCAACCATGGCGAAGTCCTTGTGCTTCCATCTCTCTTCTCCGATGAGGGACTCGAGTAGCGCGGTGGCCCAGTGCAGACCGATGCCCCAATCTCGTCCACTGTTGTGTTAAAGCACGTGGTGTTAGCTTCCTAGTTCTGGCATTCTTCAAATGAGGAATCCCGCAGGAGAGTAGCAGCACACTAACTATTAAGAATTAGTTATTGTATCGTAAGAAATATAATAGAACAATTTGATAAATAAGGGTCAGGCTATCACGTACCCTTCTTGCAACGATTTGTTCGTCTCTCTCGAAGACTATAGCCCGGATACCATTCTTGCCATCTGTTAGTCGAAACAGTAGGTTGCCAGAGGAAGATGAGGATTTACCCTGTGAAGGGCATGAGCCAAGATCAATCCATTGCAGCCTAGTAAACTATGTATCAGTATTCCTATGATTTCCTGAGGATGACTTCACTTACCACCACCAATAATGAGAATCGGTAGGTCTGCCTGCTGATCGTTTCCTGCCATGTTGTATATATTGGGCCGGCGCAAGTTTCCTATTGGTCCCCTCAGTGGAATATCTCGTTGTAAGTCTGATATTGGGCAAGTTTCTGAGCAGATCCTCGAATAATTTATTAGACAAGAGAATTAAGCCAAGAGAGAAGAGAGACGAAATATCATGCGTAACTCGATGTGTAGTTAATAACAAAATCCATCTCGTCCAGCTGAAATATCCTCAATATATATTCATCCGACTGCGCCATATGTCACCTTCATCGTCGGAATTCCTTTAAGGTAGTTGGTTACCTTCAGCAGCGCAGCCGTGGGGTCTCGCATTGATCAGAGTTACATCCGATGTCTCTAACCCGGTCCACAGATCACGCCTGCGATCCGTACGAGAACCAAAAACAAGGTGGAGCTCGCCGCGATCTGTACGGATATAGCATTACCATCCAATGAAGATGTGTCTCTCGCGCTTCGCATCTTGCCGTCAAGCGCGAGCACATGTAAACAGAGAAAAGGGGAGCTAAAAAAAGGCCTCTCATATTCGAACTCAGATCATTGGCGAAGCGAGTCTGCTGCCACGAGATCGAACGACCAGGTTTGACCTCGCATCTAGGGGAGAAAAGAGGTGGGGTATATGTCGTTCTGCAGACCATTCACGGTTACAGCTGAACGTGCGGCAGATATTCGCAGCGAAAGATGGTTCCCCATTTGGATAGAACCCGCCTTTGCAAAACAAGAAAGACCACGCTGCCGTAGACCAAATTACGCCTCAATTCGGGATTACTTAAGAGAAGACTCGTGCCCTGGGATCAGGAGAAAAAGCTTGACTTTTTTTTACGCAGCTCCGATCTTTGGAGGTTGCATTCGCGGCTACCTAGCTAACGCATGGAATACCATAGATTTAATCTACAGTGTTATGTACGATTTGTTGTTGATATCAGCCCTCAAATTCGATCATGTGTACGATCCCAAATAAACCAGTCAAAGCCTCAGACTGCTACACCTTGATGGACCTACGTTACGTCAACGACATACCTTTCTGTTAAATCCTAATTAATCAGGGCGATTGATTACTGAGCGTGTTTTATCTAAGCATTGCCGTTGAATCCGAGGGTGACAAATACGAAGCTGCTGCGTACAAGATATTGGCCTCGCTTCGCTATTCAGCTTCGATGCCTATCATCAAAGATGAACATATTAATTTTACGGACAGGTTCTACCGTTGCTCTTCTTGGTTAGTTATAATGATACATTACTATTCAAGGTTCGTACATATCCCTTCATGTATCCCTCACAAAATCAATATCCTAAAGTGCCAGAAAGGCACAAATATATACTCCACTTATATCAACACAACAAATGAAGGCTTCAAAAAAGGTTGTGAGATATTGCCTTATAAATAGTTCGAGGAGCTCAACTAACCAAATTTATATAACCAATGTATTGTGCCATTCTAGCACTTGAGAACATAGTTAATATTCTTTATTATTAATATTCTATGAGTCGAATCTTAGATATCATTATGAATAATTCCTGGTAGGGCTTGCTGCATATTATCCTCTTGTTCGGTACCTAATATGATGAGGTTCATCGCCAAACGCAACAGCGTGGCTTTAACATCAGAAAGGAACTGTATAGTAAGACTCTATTGTCAATTTCATGCTAGCTCATACTCTCTATACAACACCCACATGGCAAAGCCGTGCCGCATCCCAATACGTCCTAGCCTCCTCTACCTCTACCCTTGAAAATATTGTAGAGCATTCTGATTTTCTACTTCTTGATAACAACTTCCGTATCATATACTCCAACGGCACAGTTAGCTACTCTTACAGCCTCAATTTCCCCCATTCAACTCCAGCTTAGCTATAGGGTAAACACATTCCAGCCTTCTGATCCACATTAGATCTAACTTGCATGTAAGACACGATAGATATACAAGTAATTCCGGGCCTGCAAGTTAGCATACGACGGGCTACCCAAGAATGGCACCGGACACAATAGACACAGTCAAATATGGAAACGCGATTCTTCACCTCTGTTCATATCGTGAATGCATGATGGATCTTAACGGCTTCTCAACCCGGCTCTGTGCACATAAGATGCGACCAGTCGAAGAATCTCTCCAATCGGCCTTTGAAACCCTTCCAGCATCTGACATAGGCACTTTGGATTGCCTCCCTCTAGAACTGATATCGACGGTACTCCGCTATCTCGACGTTGCTTCCTACTTTAAATTCCGCCAAGTTAATCGTCGTGCCCGGGTGTTGTCGACAAGTATGCCGGAATACTGACTGGTTGCACAATATGCGCTAGATTATGTATGGAACCTACTGCGCACTTGTCTCGCACGTGCTTTTACCATAGGGGACCTATATCGTGCCCTTACCCCTTCTACTCCTAGCTGCGAGCTGTGCGAGAACTTCGCTTTCTGCGTCTTTATGTTCACGGGCATGCGATGTTGTTGGAAATGTCTCAAATATGCCCCGCAACTTGGCAGGATCTTTAGACTGTCTTCACTGACCAAGATCTTCAACTTGTCCGCAGCTCAGATACAGCAGCTGGAAAACGTATCCCTACGGCCTTTGCCTCACTGGTCAAGGGTATCCAGACGGACGGGCGGTTATATCGCTGAAGAGCAGGTCCTTTCGGTGTTGGAGCCACTTGGCCTCCTCCGTCCCGATTTGACCCGGGGGTTAGAAAAATGCTGCGAAAATAATCGCACGCGTTATAAGGCAACTACGGTACTTCCATGGTATGACCTGCGCACCACGAGGATCGAATACGGTATTAGCTGCAGGGGATGCCGGGACAAGCTTAAGGATCGGGGTGACAAGACTTACTATATTGATAGATTCTCGGAAAAGGATTTCTTAGCCCACTTCAACCACTGCGCGGAAGCGCAGAATATATGGACTAAGAGCATGTTGGGGGGACAAGAGATGGATACGACGCGATATACGCAGTACCTGTACGACGACTTAGTTGCCTATGATGGCTGTTGGTGTCGTTGGTATCATGAGGCTATCAGGGTTATGAACCACTAGGATAGGTGTATATAAGCGGCACGCTGCTCCCTGGAAGGTGCTTCGAGGGGCAAACGCTGATATATCACTACTCTAATCTATATACTTGCTACTATACGTTTTACTGTCTCTCGTATTCACTCTACGTACGACATACACCACGGAACTTCTCGGATAGAAGGGTTGCGTACAGGTGCCTAGGTAATTTATATATATGCTTTTAGGTACCTAGGTAAATGATTAGAGCTATGGAAAGGTGCCTGTTGCAGTTTGAAGAGCTCGAGTTCGCACGCCGCTGCAGCTTTTATCAGGGATAGACTAGCTAGAATAGAGCTCTACTGCCTCTATGAAGTGTATCCAGCCCTCTCGCAAGAGGATAGAAGGGCAGAAGTTACTAGGTTTACTACAATGTACTGCATGTAGGACCCTGGCAGTCACTCTGAACTTACCTAGATACCTATGTATATCATATCCATCACGAATATCATACCTAACTACTATATAAATAATTAGATCTCGATGGACTACTGTGAGCGGTAATACCACTCATAGGTCAGATAAACAATTGTACTATTAAGAAATACACTTTTGGCTTAACAGTATGTTATGTTAATTAAGAGTCTTATATGCTTGATCCTGTTTAAGCGAGCCGAATTAGAACGCCTTGGGCTAAAACGTTATATACAAACAAGTATAAGCACAAGCATCCCAAACTTCAGGGTTCGATTCTAGGAGCTTACAGAGGTTAGAGATCCAGAGGTCAGAGATCCAAAAGTCAAAAAATCCAGAGGTCCAAATATCCAGCTTTGCCCGGAATCGTCCTCACTTGAGGGGGTGTATCGATCCTGATCAAACCTAAGGGAGTGTGTAAGTGGTAATACCATTTATAGGTCAGATAGGCAATTGTGCTATTAAGAAACACACTTTTGGCTCAACGGTATGTTCTGTCAACTACCAAGGCAAGGCCTATGCCGCGTGATTCAACTATCAAATGACCTTCTATTAAGATCCTATGCTATCTAACCTTAAGTGCCTGACATTGAATATTCGGTGGCCACAATACCACGCAATCTAGAAACGTAGCTACCTGATTTGCTTGTATCGCCTCAGTCATGATGAGCTATAGTAAGTATGGCCCAGTAACAACTTAATCTTATAGGCGTGATATCCTCTAACGAGCGAATTAGCCTATGGTTAGGCGTAAAAAGGCCTGCAAGAAAGCATTTGCCTAGCTAGTTACCTGTATCTGTCGATGGTGACTACCTCCTAAGTCATTCATATCAGTCAGTCTGACACTGCCTGAGTTGACGTCAAAATAGGATATCACGTCCTTTACT
Organism: Daldinia bambusicola; assembly: GCA_022478815.1. Classification (NCBI taxonomy): domain Eukaryota; kingdom Fungi; phylum Ascomycota; class Sordariomycetes; order Xylariales; family Hypoxylaceae; genus Daldinia; species Daldinia bambusicola. Next base: position 43,766 of record MU284231.1, read on the forward strand.
ATATTTCGCATCGGAAATAGCGAGAACCACATACCTTGGAAGGCGTAAGATAATAGGGTTGGGGTTATAATTAATACCAGAACGCAATTCCAAAAAGAAGGTCAAGTCTAAAGTCGGCTGAGATAGTGATGCCTTAGTAACACTTATATATGTCCTGCCTACTAAATACTTGTGCTGTTGTGACCTAGCTTATTTCGGACCGTTGACTCTCAGTTTCACTCATAAGACAGCTATAATGGGACCGGTTCGCGTGCTTGCTATGGAATTGCCTACAGCCGGGAAGAATGTCTACCAGTACCGCATACAAGTAGGAGCCAATATCAAATATGTTACCGTCGAAGCTGGGGCTCTCGATGATGATTTGCTGATGAATATGGCCTTAAACTTCCACAACATCTTCACTTCTCTGGAGTATTCCCATCCGCGTGAGTGGACCGAAGCACACGTTTCCCAGGATGCTGTCTCCGGCGAATTGGTAAAGCAGTACTGGGCGAGTAAACTACCCGGTGTACAAGCACTATGGCATCCAGAGATAGTTGACTTCCTCGACATCGAGACGAAAAAGCAGCTCAGCCCGCTGGTCCAGGAATGCGAGTGGAAGGAAACATTTTTGACGGACTACCGTCCGTTAGGACGCCGCAAAAGGCCAAGTATGATTGCCAAAATAGCCCGATTCCGTTCGGATATCGGCAAGATCGAGACGGAAACCCAGATCTACCAACTGCTAGAAGGTTCCGACGTCGCGCCGAAGTTCCTCGGTCACATGCATGAAGCAGGCTGGGTGAATAGTTTTCTCCTGGAAAAGGTGCAAGGTCGATCTGCGAGGGAGCCTTGCGGGAGCTTCACGGCTTAGGAATTCTGCATGGAGACTGCAATCACCATAACTTTATCGTCGATTCTACAGGTGGAGTTACAATTGTTGATTTCAAAAAAGCCCAGGTCAGCGCGGACGTGGAGACGATGGAGAAAGAAGTTACTGAGCTACGACAGAACTTACACTACATAAGAGAAGATACCGACTGCGGTAAAGGTTTAGCACTGTGGTGACCTTTCAATGTACATCATGCTAACCAGTACCTACCTACTATGCAAGCTCCATCGCCGTTTTCAGGATCGATACATGGGAATTAGGTAGTTAGAAAGAAGAGAAACAGGGTTTTTCTCTAACTACTTAGTAGATAGACGAACTATATCTAAGTACTCTCTATCCCTAGGTAACTCTCGGGTCCAATCACAAGCGCTTTTCTCGTTATAATCATAAACGGCGTTAAGCTCGATGAGTTGTACAATGGTAAAAAGGGATATGAGATACCTAGTTGTGTGACAGTTAATGAGACCCATTATTTGCTGGAATATTGTCTAGGGTTTCTCCTTTTAGAGACTACCTATCTCTTAAATCTAGAGTGTTAAAATACACTTCATTCCCCCGTTGCTAAACACACTAATACACGGGCTATGCAGAAACCCAACTTTTTTTCTTTAGAGAAAGGATCGTGCACTAGCCGCGTGCCTGAATGGAGTTATTCACTTGGACACGATGATTGGTAGCATTGTCTAGCTGTCACACGGAGGCTGATCTAAACTTATGCACGGCTCGGCAGAACTTACGTATCACTAATACACATCGTTGACAAGTTGGAGACTATTACCTCAGATATAACAATTGCATATACGCGTTTGAAGCCCTTGGCCTATTCCAGGTACCTAGGTAGGTAGGTAGCACATACTTCCCATTAACAACAACGGTGTGACTGACATGAGTGAGACAGATATGTACGAAACTATTATACGAAACTATTTACTTCTCATGCCTAAACAAGGTAAGCACCAAGGGGCCGGGGCCTGGAACTCCAAAATTCGTCTTACTACGCCTTCCTCTCGGCAGTCAGCCGTCCTGCATATTCCTCCTCCCCTGAAATTACCAGGCAGGTAACTTAGTTATGTCCGAGCCGCTGCAGCATCCGTCACGCGGCAGTAATACTCAGCCGCAAACCCAGCCATCAGCGCGCCCCCGACGATCCAGAACTGGTCGTGGAACCAAGCCCCGCAGCTCTGCGGGCTGCTCAGGTCCACGCTGTAGATGTACCAGGTCATGGCGGCTGCGACGCCCCCCACCGTGCCGACGTAGTACGGGGCGCCGCTCCCCGTCCACACGCCGCACAGGGCGAGCAGCGCGACCATGAAGACGGCGAGCGTGGCAGACAGCAGCTTGGTGTTGTTGCGGAAGCGCAGCGCCATGCTCTTGACGCCGGCCTTCTCGTCGTCCTTGACGTCCTGGTGCGCGTAGATGGTGTCGTAAATGATGGTCCACAGCACGTTCGCCGCGAACAGCGCCGACGTCGGCAGCGCCAGCGCGCCGTCGAACGGGTCCACCCCCAGCGTCGCCGCGCAGAAGAAGATCGCCCAGGCGAATGGGAACCCGAGGAACACCTGCGGGTAGTACGTCACGCGCTTCATCAGCGCGTAGATGAAGAAGAGCACCACGCTGATCCCCATGTGCAGCTTGCACCCCTCGGGAAAGAGCGTCAGGATCGGGTAGATGGCGGCCACCAGCGCCGCCGTGAAGATATGCGCCGCGGTCGTGGACACCGCGCCCCGCGCTACGGGCCGGTGGCGGCAGCGCTCGACTTGCCTGTCGAACTCCTGGTCGACGGTGTCGTTCCAGGAGCACGCGGCGCCGCGCAGGAGGATGTTCATGGGCAGGTAGATCGCCGCTACCTTAAGCACCTCCAGAGGGTTGGGGGCGGTGGGGGCGATGCAGGCCGCGTACGCGAGCCCGATAAGATACGGGAAGTAGAAGGCGTAGAGACCGGCAGGCCGGTCAAGACGCATGAGCTGCGCGTAGGGGATCCACGCGCGCGGGAGCCATGACAGGAAGCCCGTCTTTGGGTCCTCGTACGGCGGGAGGTCGGCGAAGGGGTCATGGTTCTTCTCCTCGGCCATCTTAGGCACGAGAGGAGTCTTGGAGGAGGCGACAGCCATAGGTGAGTCCTAAGAAGCTAAGAACCTGTGAAGGTTGAGCTCAAAATTTGGTGGGGCGAAAGTAGTAGCTTTGTCGATCCCCTCTTGAGGTAGGAGAGAAAAGGATAGGTGTGAACTACTGTAAGACTGGACTTCACGAAGTTGAGATGAGTTACGGAAGGGAATTGGCTAAGACGAAATAGAAGAAGATATATAGATACTAAATAGACAGTAGGGTCACCGCCTCTATTTTGAACACCGAGACTCAACTTTAGTTTAACCCATATGGACAGCAATACAATAGCCCGCATTCCATCCAGCATCCAATGACCGATAGGCTAGGCATGTTTATCCCATACGTAGTATAGTAAAATGCAGCCGATGGATAGATCATAACTCTATGGAGCCGGTACTTGGGTATTGACGGCCATCGAAGGATTGGCGCTTAAGGTTGCAGTGCATATTGCTACCCTGTTGAGCTATAGCATATTACCACCAGTTTGGTCCACTTGAATTCATTGGTCGTATACTATGTAAGCTAACATAGCTACTGCTTGTGGACGAGTGCATGCAACCAATTTTACGACTATCGTCATGTGAGCGACGAGGTACCTACTTAGAATGTCCGAAGCTCCATTATTCTCTTCCTCTTGGGGGCTACACGTTTGTTATGTGGGGAAATACACCTCTGTAGATTAGGTAGGTATCTAAAGCGCATGGTTCGATGAATAGCTCCGATCATGACATTACAATAGTACGTGCTTTTTTCTAAACACCTTCAGGATTTAGCCAATAATAGTATTAATAAAAACGACCTAGACGCCAACAAAACCCGAAAAAAAGCATACACGAAGTTAACTCATCGGTTATGCCCTCGTTGCTGCTACAATGAGTACTATTGTAAGCTTAAACCCCGTGTATTACGGGCTTGCTCTCGTTCTAGGAGCTATCTGTTTCGCTGTCATAGAGTTCTTTAGGCCTGTCGACTCGAAATTACTATTATCCAGCAAGAGACGATGGAGAATGCCGCCGGGGCCGCCAGGCCAGCCAGTTGTAGGAAATCTATTGCAGATGTTCCAAGCTCGACGCAGTGCCCAGGCTCTCAATGAATGGGTGAGTATAATTGTTACTAGTCTATAGCTCATGAGTTTCTCTATCTAAGCGTGTATCTAAACTATTCCTAGCTTGATTCCCTGAGATCGTATGGCGAGATGACAACGCTGCACATGGGTTCCCGGACTTGGGTTGTCCTCAACTCGGAACGGGTTGTGTCCGAGCTCATTGCCAAACGCGGCAAAATTACAAACGAGAGGCCTCATATGCCGATTGCGAGCGACCTCGTTAGCAATAGCAAACGCACCGTGATCAGACAAGAAGCAGAGTGGAAAGAGGGACGCAGAGTAATGCACCAATTGCTCAGCGGCTCCAACCTCAAAGTATACGCCGGCATGCAAGAGCTCGAAAGTATTGACCTTCTTCGCCTCTACCTCCAGCAGCCAAACCTATGGTATGCTCACAACTATCGCTATTCGACGTCGGTTCTACACAGGGTTGTCATGGGTTACCCTCTAAACAAGCCGAAGGCTCAGCTCGATGATTACCAGCGAGTCACAATCGAGTTCGTGAGGAGCATCAACCAGAGCTTTGTGGATTTCTTCCCGTCCTTCAGCAAGCTTCCTCACTTCCTGCAGCCGTGGCGGAAGTACTGGGCGGACATGGGCGCATTCCACCGTCGCGTGTTCCAAGAATGGTGGGACCCTGTCCGGACGGCTGTGAAGAACGGGTCAGCACCGCCCTCTTTCGTCCGCGACGTCCTGCTGCATCCAGAAATCAGGTTCACAGGTGACGACGAGGAAGCCATGTACCTGGCCACGTCTGTGATGGCGGCGGGTGGGGACAACACTCGTATGAGCATCAACACGTTCGTCATGGCCATGATCTCGCGACCGGGGGCCCAGGAACGTGCGCAGCGCGAGGTCGACCGGGTCTGCACAGACACAGATGCAGACGGCAAGAAGACGCTCAGACTTCCCCAGATGACCGATCTACCCGAGATGCCATATATAGCCGCGATGATCAAGGAGGTCCTGCGCTGGCGCCCGACCGTCCCCATCATCCCGCCCCACCAGCTCACCGAGGACCTCGAGTTCGACGGCTATCGCATCCCCGCCGGCACCAGCTTTCTGATCAACTCGATCGCGCTCTCCCACGAGTTCGACGACCCGAACGAGTTCCAGCCCGAGCGGTGGATTGACGGCTCGGAATCGAACGCTACCGCTAACTTCTGGGGGTTCGGCGGGGGTCGCAGGATTTGCGTGGGCTGGAAAGTCGCCCAGCAGGCCCTGTTCCTCGCATTTGCCCGGTTGATATACTGTTTCGATTTAACGCCGGTTCGTATACCTAACACCCCTGACCCCTAAAATTAGATGCTTGTCTACGCTTGTCCACCTAGGTATCTAACGTTACAATGGCTAACATGCACGACTCTTAGAACGGCCCCGTCGACGATAGGAAACTGAACCACCAGACCGTCGACGAGCCATTCCCAGTCAAGGCTACGGTTCGCAGTGCCGAACACGCGGCGCTTATTGAGCGGGAGGCATCCAAGTATGAAGCGCAATTCTCTCAATTCTAAGTATGTACTACTATTTTAGATAGTCAACAGGGTTCCCAGAATAGTCCATATAGTCCATATCTCAGAATAGCTTCGTAGCATCGTGCGTAAATCTAGCCTCTATTCAAAAAAAAAAAAAAAATAAAAAATAAAAAATTACTCAACGCCTAATGCATTCATACGTTCATTTCCCCATCTTTTTCTTCAGAACAGCACTCAAACAACAACGCTCTATTAAAACCTAGTCCAACATAAAATAGGTAAACTTGGTGTGCGCGATAATACACAACCTAACAACAGCGCTAAACCGTACGATCTTTTTCCTGAATGCGTTACGTATACCGAAAGGAATGCCGTTGATAGGTACCTAACACTCAACATACACTTTACACGCTAGGTACACTGGCTGTGGCTTGAAGGATTCGACCTGCATAAACGTTAGGCAAGCGGAATGCGACCCACCTCGTTGTAAGCAGTTTGTACAACTAACTGCCCTTCCACAACATAAACTAGGGTTTTTCCTCCGCATGAGACCAGACTCAAAATGGTATCCCGACTCCCGAGAACGCATCTCAAGAATTGATGATCGTTTTACTGCTGTGTGCTGTTATCTTTCTTTGTTCATCACTCTCTCCCTCGCCGGTATGTTTGCATTGTATTGTATGTAGGAATAAAATGGTGTCCGTCACGGCTGCATGCTAGGTGAGGTAGGGAGGCTGGGTAAAGGCCGAAATTGGGTCGGGTTTGGTTCAATTCGTTCATGAGTGGAGAATATGCTACCTACGGTCCCGATGCAACAACACTTGGCCGATTACGTGTTAACCAATGCCTTTCTTGTTCGGCATATTCCCTTTGTAGTTATCCCCCAAGTTACCTACCAGCCTACCTAACGTAAAGGTAAATACTATGTAGTATTATCTTCCCGAAGCGTATAGTCCCCTAGCCAATGGCGTTCAACGAGGACTTGGGATATGCCCAATTAGGAAGGCACCTTTACATCTTAACCAATCAGAGTCTTAGCAGAATTAACAGAACAGGGGGGGTTGCCTTTTTCATAGCCTGCGCTACCGGAATTGCCTGGTTAGTATGGTAAATCCGGCAGGGCCCGTCTGTTGGTTGGTTTATCTTACGCGCTCTTCGGACCGCATGCCCCCTTGCGTCACTAGGTAGCATTCCTTGCAGCCGCATCCCGTTCCTCGCACCATAAATGGACTCCAAACGGGTCCCAAGGTTTATTTGTTATACATGGTACGCAAGGTTGTCCTGCAGGTCATTCAAATATTGTTGCAAGTACCTGCCAAGCATTGACTACCTATAGTAGACTTACAACTATGGAGGGGTTGGCTATCAAGCAGGTACACTTAACCTAACTAGTATTGTACAAAGTCTTTTCAAGTTCCGTTATTTTACACTAGTGGCTCTTTAGAAATATAGGTGGGATCTACTTGAAAATTACGTCTATTCTATTTGTGTAAAAGCGCAACTGTAAATCCCTGGCATAGGTAGGCCCAGAATTTATATTACTTTAAGCCATTATAGCCCTTATACCCCTCAATCATTAGCTTGTTCTTTCAGATTTACCATGTTATCTATGCAATTCATCTAGTACCTAAAGCTAACTATAAGGAATCAGTCAGAACCTTTTTTTCTTTTCTCCATTGACTACCTGTATAGAGTAAGGACTGTAGTCTATCTATAAATATTCTCAGTCTAAGAGAAAACTTAAATTCATAGCCCACTTTGACTTCATTCAAACGAGTAAGGTAGTGGCTGGTGATCAGTTAGGTACCCATGTTAATAGAGGACACATGTAATCCCAGTCATGTAGGTAGGTACATCGAACCACAGCAAACATCGCTATATCAATAAATGACTTCATGCTGCGATCGGCGATTAAGTTATCACCATTTATTACGTAGTTAGAAACAGCGGCCCGCTTTGGCAGTTCAAGTTTCCCCCAAAGATTCAAGATTAGGTGGATTTCATCACGGTTGTGACTCGTCCACCTCGGCCTCGACCAAGCTCTCCTGGCCGGACTCGTAGGTGTAGATCTTAACAAGCCTGAACCCTGCCATTTTCAGCAGCTCGACCAGGTGCGCTTCGGTCCGTTCCTGGATGGCCGCCAGTATCAGCATCAGCTGGTCCATCGAGGTGATGGGCCAGCCGGCCTTCTGGCGGGGCACCACGATCTCGTTAATGAGCAGCCTGGAGTATCCCGGCTTCATGGCGGGCCGCAGCTGGCGCAGTATCCTGACGCAGTCGTCGTCGCCCCAGTTGTGGAGGATGGAGTGGAGATAGTACGCACGGGCGTGCTTCACGGGCTGGGCGGTGAAGAAGTCGTGCGAGAGCGCCTCGAAGACGCTGCCGTCGTGATCGGAAACGGTCGAGATCACCGCCTCCCGGTCCTGCAAGATGAGCCTGCCAGGGAGCTGCGGGTACTTGGCCCTGAGCTCATGCAAGTCATGGCCCTTGCCCCCGCCGACGTCCACGAGGAGCACGTCGCTGATCTCGGGGTTGAACCCCTCGGCGAGGCGCTCAGACACGGGATAGAATGCGGGGTCGACCCAGGATGGCTTTCCGAACCGATAAGCCGACATATAATTATTGAATGCCTGGAGGTAAGGGGGGGTCTTGTCCAACCACGCGAACGCGGTTAGGTCTGTTTTGTGCGCTGCTTGGAACGGGCCATCTGTCACGCTTGTTGGCAGCGCATAATTGGTGTTTTTCAGGTACTCGGGTAAGTGGTGGAACGATGGGCGAGCAACATCGTAGCTATGGTGGAAGTTAGTTATTCCGTAAATTATACGAAAAGGAAAGGGAAAGTGAAGGGTAGAACAGGGGGGAGAAGAGAGGAGGGGAGAGGGGGTGGTAAGCAGGAACTCTTGGAAGAGTAAGAAATCTTATGTGACATATGGATGTTACTAACAGGAATAAGATGCCATCCCTATATCTGGACTCTGAAAGAGCGTCTGACAATGTGGTATTGGAGTAAGTATTCTCGCTCTTCTCATCTACTACGTTCATGGCAGCGAGATGCCTCATGGTTCGTACTGATAAGCCATAATTCGTCAGCTCTTCTTGCGCTTACATGAGGTGAGACGAGGATCAGCCTTACAAATCAGGTTCTCATCTGCGCTGGTCTTTACCGCAAGTTCCTTCGCAGTAAGACCAGCTTCGCCACCTTCTTTCAGGTGATCGAATATCTTGAGATCGATTGCTGTACGGCAGTTGGCTGCTTTAGCTGGCTGAAAGGGGTTGTATTAGCGAAATTCCATCTCCACACACGCTGAAACAAGAGACGTGGAAATTAGAGCGGAAATCATCGTTCCGAACTTACTTCAGCCCATCCCATTCGCATGATAGACTCGCTGGGCAACTCCAACTTAGAAATCAGGTCATAGCTGAGGCTCATGAGCTTCTCGCGGGCGCCTGGCGTGTTGGCCTTGTATGAAGCGCCAGCTGTTTGAAGCTGCGAGAGAATGGTATCAACCTGGGATGGATCCTGGGCCATTTTAGTTATGATATGATATGCTATGATAGTATTAAGTGAGATCCTTTGAGTTCTGATATTGACGACAAGGTGTATATTCCGTAGCGGACTAGCAAATATTTAGGTATTGTCCTAGTTGTTTGGGACTTTACATAAATAGTAAGGGACCTACCAAAGTGGGTAAGTCCCTGAAAGCCAAAATCACCGAAAGTATCTATTAGTTACCGTACTCAGGTTAGGTTCGGTATATACCTACCTAGGTAATTAGAAAATTCAATATCTGCAAGGACTCTCTATGTACAATATAATACACTAGGATGGTTACAACATCTTAGCGTGATCAAATGCATAGCTGCATGGTAGAATACCGATAACCATTTGAACCAACATTAACTAATGAAAGGGTGCACGCGAAGGATGAACGCCGCCTTCGTGCATCTGAGATAGAGAGATATGATGTTCATATACGATTACCGAATTCTTTAAGACTTACAAGCGCACATGATCTATATAATTGTAAGATAACGCCGGGGATAATCGGCCTAAAGCTTACTTTAGTTAAGACGTATCCACTAACTATGGTGAAAAGAGCGACTGTGAGTCGAGTTAGTTCTTGGCTGCTGATGGCGCGGTCAGGTACCTGTCGAAGGTTGCAAGAGAGCCCAGGTCCCATGTCCAACCTGACTGCTTGCGCCAGCTTGACCACTCTTTTTTTTTTTCACCTGTCTCTTTCGTCTTTTGGCTCGCCTAAGACGTCCAGAATGGAAGGAATAAAGAAAGGCACAGGAAATTAGATGCTACTTGAAAATACGGGAATAAAGTGTTGCTCAGTATAATTCGGCACTTATTCATTTACCTATCTCAGATTTGTCAAGAATTCCTGGTAAAAATTAACCACGGATGTTGTCCCCACGTGCTATGTAGATCAACGACATGCCATCGCCAAACCAGTAAGGATCATTCTGCATACAGTTCAAAATAGGAACAGGTCTGTGAGGTAGTGGGTATCGTGTAAAAAAAAAGAGGCTATAGCTAATGTTCATTAGTCTGCTCGCTGGGTATCCTATATTTACATAAGTGCGAATATTTTTACATGGGCGCTACGCAGTCGCAACGTAGTAACTTTTAAATAGTTTCGCCCCCCAAATTCTTGGCATTTTTAGATCGTAGCAGTTTTCCGATCTCGTAGATTAGGTACTGATCCTAGATTCCGTGAATGTTTCAATCGTCTATTCGAACCCAAGCCCCATTTCTAAGCTCATGTCGTGTAAGTTCGACTTCGTCGGTTATGTGGACCCCAGGTCCATGGACCGCACCGCCCCCAGAAACCGATATGCTGGCGCTATGGAGTTGTGACGATACCTGGCCTTTGCTTCGGCCATATGGCAGCGAGCTTCTCGCTGTAGAACCCACAATGTACCGCCGGAAAAGTGGTCCGTATGTTGGAATGGAGGCTGCGAGGATACCAACTAGGAGCTCAGCAGCAGATACAAATCCTGGATGGACGTTATCCCCTTAAGAAAAGATTAGACACTTGCGATTCGACAGAAATATAATGTTGTTCCGAGTTAGACTTACAGCTTATGTCTGCTGTCGAACTCACGACCAGACTATATGCCAACCTGACCACACTGACGATGCAAGCACTGTAAACAGAGCAGAAGGTTAGAACGCGCTCTTTCAAAAAAGGAAAAAGAAAAAAGAAAAATTAACTAAACGATCATATCTTACCTGCTGCCCGTAGCGAAAATGAAAACCAGCTGGATCCTCTTGTGCTTCGTGACTTGTAATCGCAAGATCATAGGAATAGGTAGCGCAAGAATGACGAAGTCGCTTATAACGTTGATCACACCAGCGACGAGAACCAGCAAACCGTAATTGATGCAAAATCCACCTTCGATAGACGTGTCCCAAGCAAATTCGATCGGCGTACACTGGAATATCGACACGACGGTCGCCGAGATGCACCAAGCGGCGACGAATGCGGACGCTATCCAGAGAGAAATTTGGAAGCGCCTGGAAGAGAATATCGCGCCGTAGAAGCTCAGAATGCTGAATTTTATGAAGCCTATGCAGACGTAATAGAAGACTTCGAGGATGATGCCCCACTGGATCGGTGTTAGTTGGGCTTGGGCTCGGAATATTTACTCCCGACTTACAATGCGGAGCTTCCTCGCATCGGTAATAAAGAGGATGTGTTTCCCTAGTCCATATACCGCCCCTAAAGAGAAGCTAACGAGAGCGCCGATATAAGCGATCTTTAACGAAATAAAGAGTCAGTCTTGAGGAATTCGTCGTACAAGATTTCGAATTAGGTATACGTACCCAGGCTATCGTCATTAACCAGTCGCTTGTGTTCAACACTATGCGGCCGTGTGCTACATACCGCGCCCAGACTCGAATAAGTAGGACAAAAACGGAAGCGACTCCAGTCACTATGCAGCATGCATATATGTTGGGCACAAGACTGTCATCTTTATGGGCCATCATATAGGCTATGTCCTCATCCGTTAACGGTTTCGCCATATTGAACTGAAAGACAAGGACGACGACAACGATAGTAACAGCAACAACAACAATGACAGATCGGAGTCGACGTCCAAAGTCTAATGATGGCTGATAATATCGAGGTGAGACGGATTTCTCTTTCGAAGTAGATTACTCGGGGGGGAGTGCATGTTACATAAGAAGAGATACCGAAAAGGCCAATAGCAAGTCTCAAGTCAGCTTACGGACTAGCCGGGCGGGATGATGGGGGATGATGAGGACGGCATCACATAGCCAGGTTTCATCGCTGCAGAATATTGTCATGTCAGGTACCTATTCAGGTTTAGGTATTCAAGGCTTATAGGACTACACTAAAAATGAGTTACCTAACGATGTAACGGTTTACAGGATTCAACTCCATCGGTACCCATACTGCGCGATAGGAACATGCCTATAGGGGACTTATAAGGATCTATAGGCCAGGTACCCACGTGCACACCTATTTGAGGAAAATCCATTGCATTCTTGTTGGAGATATAGGACTGGTGGATTTTTGGATTTTTGGATTTTTGGACTTTTTGGATTTTTGGACTTTTGGACTTTGGGTCTTTTGGCCTTTCGGCCTTTTGGCCTTTTGATCTTCTTGGTCTTATTTTGGTTGGCGTCGTCAAAGTGGGGTAAAAAATAAGCCGAACAAAGCAACTAATACAATACAACTCTGCTTGAAATAACAACTTGCACACCTTGCAGCCGGGGAAAAGAAAAATGGCATGAAGGTGGCATGTAAAGTAAATGCTAACACTTTCTGAGCTTCCATTTACAACCAATTGTGTTTCACGCTATCCTATCCTTCTATCGATTCTATTACTTACAGCCCCATTCCTGTTATTTCTGTTATTTAGAGATGCAGAATGTTGCGTAAGGCAACTTGGATTTAAGATTCTTACCTCCGTACGAAGTATTCTATCAATAAAAGCCTCCATCCTACTCTCGACATCTCAAGCCCGACCTATCTTATTATCCTTACTGTGACTGTGGAATTGGTGGCTAGGCTCAAAGTCGATCATTGCTTTTATTTACTTAGGGACACTCCCACTGTCATACTAGGACCTCATACTAGGATCTGGGTAAACCTGCCTTACTTAACTACCTAATCTATTATTAGCCTTATTCATTACTGTTTCTGTTCCATCAAACGCCAGGGCTCAATATGCCGTTATACACTCAGCTACCCGATACCATCCAGGAGGTGGACGTAATCGTTGCTGGAGGTACGATTGAAGCTATTCGCAACTCGGCAACGAAAATTAATTTAATTGACAATTAATTGTAGGTGGTACTGCCGGCTGTATCATTGCGTCTAGACTTGCGGACAAGGACCCCAGCTTGAGTATATTGGTTATTGAAAGTGGGCCGAACAACTATAATGAGACTCTTATCATTCACCCGGCCTTTTTCTTCGCCAACTTGGCGCCTGGATCGAAATCGGTCGCATTCAAAGTGGGCAACAAGTCGGAGCATCTCGCCGGCCGAGAAATCGTTGTTCCTACAGCTAATATCCTTGGTGGCGGTTCTTCCGTGAACTTCTCGCTGTACAGCCGAGCTCAACGAACCGATCTCGACTCTTGGCAAACCCCCGGATGGTCTGCAGACGAACTACTACCATACATGAAAAGGGTATCTTAAAAGCGCCTCTCACATTGAATGTTCTAGAAAGCTAAAAAGTTGCAGATTGAAACATATCAAGGTCCGGACTCAAAAGGCTTACACGGAACTGACGGCCCAATTGTCGTTTCCAGCGGCTCGTATCGCGCCAAACGAATCGAAGATGACTTCCTCGACGCCCTCAAGGAGGTGGGCTACCCCGAAGTTGAGGACATGAACGATTTAGATACCTGCAATGGCGCGCAGCGTGCCATGCGCTACGTAGCCCCAGACGGAATTAGACAAGACGTTGCTCATTCGTACCTTCACCCCAGACTTAGGGACGGAAAGCACCCTAATCTGCACGTTCTCGTTGAGTCTACGGTGGTGCGACTTGTGCTGGAAAACAACCGCGCTGTAGGCGTCGTTTACCGACCAAACTCTGCGTCATCCGCCGCGGAGGAACGAACTATAAAAGCCAAGAAGCAGGTCGTCCTCTCTGCGGGAGCTTTCGGCACTCCGGCTATCCTAGAAAGGTCTGGTGTCGGCAACCCTGAGGTATTAAAGAAGGCAGGCGTGCAACCCGTCGTGGATCTCCCTGGTGTTGGAAACGGATACGAAGATCACCATATCATCGGATACCCGTACAGGTCGAGCTTAAACCCGGACGAATCCCACGACGCGATCAACGGTGGTCGATTCGACATGGAAGACCCTGAGACCCGTAAGCTTCTGGGCTGGAATGCCGCAGATATCACCTGCAAGCTTCGGCCGACGGAGAGCGACGTTGCTGCGTTGGGTCCCGACTTCCAGAAGGTGTGGGAGAAGGAATGGAAGCACAACCCGAACAAGCCCATGATAGTCATGGCAGCCTACAACGCGTAAGTCGAAAAAGAAAACAAGAAGAAAAAAAAAAAAAAGAAGTTATCAATATTTCTACTACGATTCTAACAATTGCTACCTATCTAATATAGCTTCCCCGGCGTTCCCATCGGCCTCCCCGTGGCGCAATACTTCGGGCACAACATCTTCACGCCGTACCCGTTCTCGCGCGGGCACGTGCACATCACGGGGCCCGGCCTCGAGGACAAGATCGACTTCGAGTCCGGGTTCTTCGCGGACGACGGCGCGATCGACATCAAGATGTGCCGGTGGGCGTACAAGGTGCAGCGGGAGATCGCGCGGCGCCGCAGCGTGTACCGGGGCGAGGTCGCGCGGGGCCACCCCGCGTTCACCCCCTCGTCGCAGGCGGCCATCGTCGAGACGGAGGGACCGCTCCCGGCGCCCGTCAAGAACATCGAGTACACGCCCGAGGACGACGCGGCGATCGACGAGTTCCTGCGCGAGAACGTCCAGACTACCTGGCACTCGCTGGGCACGTGCAAGATGAACCGGCGCGAGGACCTGGGCGTCGTGGACGCGAGCTTGAATGTTTATGGGGTCGGCGCGCTGAAGATCGCTGACCTGAGCATCTTGCCGCGCAATATCGGCGCGCACGCGGCGAACATGGCCATGGTCATCGGCGAGAAGGCCGCGGACCTTGTTGCTGGCGAGCTGGGGCTCTAGAGCTCACGCACTAACAAGCCGGATAAAACAAAAAGGGGGGGGGGGGGGGGGGGGGGTCTCAGATACAAACCGCTGAGCCAAAAGTGTAGATTAGGTAGTTGGTTGTTTTGTCAATCGACACACACCGCGTTAGAGATGCAACTAACTAAACTATTGGGATTGACTTACTTGCTGTCCTTTAATTGTGATGGCACGATATAGTATACTACTTGGTTTCGATAACTGGGTGTTGGAATCCCATTGCTACCTAACGTTGCTTTGCATAAGCTGTAGTCTGTCTGTAAGGTTACCATTCCGGTGCCCCTCCTCCACTCCACTCCTCCCCTCCCCCTCGCCTTATACCCTTCCCCACTACCACCATCACCACCACCACCACCACCACCTCGGAGATGCGATGAAACTCCACGGGATAATTCCGAAGCGGCTGGGTTTGGGTTTAACAGGGTAAGGGGTTGGTATTTGTAAATTACCTATGCAGCGTGCATATTGCCAATACCTCGGTTTACTTAACAGGTAGATACTTTAGGTAATATATATTTATTTGTACTCGGTGACCATTCTCGTAGGTAATTATACTAATTAGGTAGTGTTAATTATAGTGTTAGTTCTTGGAGTAATTAACTAACGCAAAGGTTATATTAAACTTTAATAAAATATTTACTTTACTTATTTAAATTATTTTCCCGTAAATAAGCTAAGTAGGTTAAGTAAATTAACCTCTTTTAAAAATTTCCCGTTAATTAAATTACTATAATTATACCGTTCCGTATCGCATCGTATTATATTTTTTTATTATTCCGTAAATTTTAACAATATAATACCTACTTAAGTACCTAAGTATTACATGATAACCCACTTATAATGGACCCATATATACTTTTTATTATATTTCCTAAGTTTTCCATTTTTAAAGATTTTTTTATAAAATTTTATTAATATAATAATTTTTTAATAATAATTTATAATTAATTTTATATTATATTATATTTATTATAATAATTAATAATACTTTTAAATTTTTATTTTAATTAATTTATATTTTTTTTATACCATTAATTATATAAAATTAATATTAAATTAAATTAATTAAAAAATTTAAAAATTATTTATTTAATTTATTTTATTTTTTATTATTTTTTAAAATATTTTACATTATATATTTTTATATTTTATTTTTTTAAATAAATTAAATTAATTATTATTTATAATTATTTTATTTTATAAATAATTATAAATTTTAATATTATTAATTATTATAATTAATAACTATTTTTATTAAACTTTTATTAAATTTAATATTATATATTAATGTTTAATTATATAATATAAAAAGTAATTTTATAATTTTTTAATTTTATAATAATAAATTATTAATATATTAATTTTATTATTAAAAATAATATTATTTTTATTTATTTAATTTTTACTTTTTTAAATTTTTCAATTATATTATATTAAATTAATATTTACTTTATTAAATAAGTTAAATTTAAAAGAAATATTTAATATTTTTTTAAAAATTAAAAAAAGAAATATATTTTTCTTTAAAATTAAATTTAATAAAATTATTATTTTTTACTAATAATAATTTTTTTTATTAAATTAATTATTAAATAATTTTTATTTTTTTTAAATTTATTTCCTTTTACTAAACCTTTTTTTATATTTAATTTTAACTTTTTTATAAACTTTATTTTTATTTTATTATAATTAAATTATATTAATTTTTTAATATTTAATCTTTTTTTTTTACATTTTATTATTTAAAATTAAATATATTATTATAATAATAATAATTTAAAAATATTATAATAATAAATATAATTATTTTATTTAAATATTATTTTAAATTTTCAATTTTTTAAAATTTTATAATAAGTTTTTCTTATAAATTTTTCATTTTTATTTAATTTTATTATTTTATTCTTTTTTTTTATATTTTTATTAAATAATCTTTTACTTAATAATTTAAATTTTTATTTTTAAAAATAAGAAATATTAATTATAAATTTAATTTTATATTAATTAACCTTATTTTAATTAATTTTATTTTTATTTTAAATATTAAAAATTTTATTTTATTAATTTTTTTATTTTTACTTTTATTATTTATAAAATTTAATTAAATAATAATATAAAATTAAAATTTAACTTTTATAATGAATTTTTAAATAAATTTAAATAATTAATTAAATTTATTAAATTAATTTAAATTAAAACCTTAATGTTAAAATAGTAATTACGTGGTGGTAATAAAGGTTAAAGTTTAGCCCGGGCAGGGTTAAACCTTACCCACGATTTGGTTAAATAAAGATTTTTCCTATATTTTATAAAATTACTTTTCTTTAACTTTAATAATTACAATTATACGTTTAATTAATTTCATTCCATTATTTTTTTTAATAAATTTTACGATATTATAAAATATTAATTAATAATTAATTTTAATACTTAAAATATACCTTTATTTAATTTTTAATTAATTAATCTTTTTTTAAATAACTTTAATTTAAATATAAATTTTAATTTTAATTTTAATTTTAACTTTATTAATTTTAACTTAAATAATTTATTTATAATTAATAATATTATTAAAATAATTATTTAAATATTATTATAAATTAAAAAATTATAATTTAATAATAATAATAATATTAATAATAACTTTATTA
>MU284232.1:0-33467 GCA_022478815.1 Daldinia bambusicola
TATTTAAATATATTATTTTATATTTTTTTAATTTTAAATAAATATTATATATAAATTTTAATATTTTAAAAATTAAAATTAAAATTTATATTTACCATATTATTAAAATTACTTTATTTAAACTTATAAAAGATGAAAAACTTATCATATATACCTTATAAATTACTATAAAATTAATTGTATTTTTCTTTTAAATATTTATTAAAATTAAAAAATAATATTAATTAATTAAAATAAAAATTTTAAATTTTATTTAAACCTTAAAAAAAATATAATATTATATTTTTATTATATAAAAAAATATTTATATTTTTATTAATTATAAAATAATTTTTAAAATAAAAAAACATTTTAATTTTATAAATTCCATTATAATAAATAATAAAAATCTTTATTTTATATAAACTTTTAAATATATTTTAAAATTCTTATATACACTTTTATATAAATTAAAAAAATTATATATTATTTCTAATATTTTTTCTCATTTATTAATAAATAAAAATAATAAATAAAATCTTTTAATAAAATTTAAATTAAATAATTTAAATTTTCTCTTAAATAATAAAAATAAATATTAAATATTATTTAATAAATTTTTATTTAAAAATCCTTAAACTTTATTTAAAAAAACTTTATTAATAATTTATTTAACCTTTTTTAATCTTAATAATAATCCCTTTATTATATAAAACACTTATAACATTACTTTAATTTAAATTACCTTTAATTTTAAAATTAAAATATAATAAAAATATTATAAAAATCTAAAATAAAAAATTATTTTAAATATTATTAACGCAAACCAATATTTAAATCCTTAAAACATTATTAACTTACCTTATTATATAAAAAATAATTTTATTTAAAAAATTTTTAAAAATTTTAATAAATTATATATTTTAAGAAATTATTACCTTAAAATATTTAAATTTATTTATAAACTAAATTATTTAAATTATAATTATTTAAAAAATTATTTTTAATTTTTTATATTTAATTATAAAAAATTTATAAAATATATAAAATTTTATCCTAAATATTTTTTTTATTATTTTTAAAACTATTAACCATATAATTTTTTTTAACTTATTATTAACCCTTTTTATCCTTTTTATATTATTATATTAAATATAACATTTAATTTTTTATAAGATATTAAAAATTATAATTCCTTTAATATTATTATTAATAAATTTATTAAAATAATAATTTTAATTTTTAATTAATATAATTATAATATCCTTTAATAAATAAATACTTTTTATAATTAATTATTTAACATTAATTAAAACTTTTTTAAAATAATTATTTTAAATTAAAACCTTAAATTTTTATTAAAATTTTAATTTAATTTTTAAATAATATATAAAATAAAATTTTTATATATTACTACTTATTATATTTAAATAAATAATTAAATAAAATAATATATTTTATTTATTAAATTATCTTTTTATTATTATTTTTATTCATTAAATAATAATAAATTATAAAAATTTTATCTCCTTTATTTATAATATAAATTAAATTTTATAAAATTTACAATTATAAAATTAAATCTATTAAAAATTTTTTATAATTTTTCCTTTAACTTTATTATATAATATTTAAATATTTAATAATAAAATTTTTCCTTTTTTTAAATTAAAATTTATAATATTATTATTATAACATTAATATTTTTTAAATACCATTATAATTATTATTATAAATTAATATTTTTTTATATTAATTAATATATTTTTTTATAATTATATAAAAGATATAATATTTTTATTATTATAATATTAAATAAAAAATTAAAATAATAATATATAAGTTTTTTTTAAATTTTTAAAAAAATTAATTATTTAATATATTATTTAAAATTTTTTTAAAATTTTAAAATATATAATATCATTTTTATTAATTATTTTAAATTAATATTATTAATAAATATTTTTAATTATTTTTTATTTTATTTAAACTTTATAATATTTAAAATATATTATAAAAAAATTATTAAAAAAAATGCTTTTAAATATAAATACTTTATAAAATATATTAATTTTAAAAATTAATATATAAGATAAATAATAAAATAAGAATTAAAAAGAAAATAAAAATAATTTATTAATAAATTTTAAATTAAAATAATAATAATTAATATAATATATATATTATAAAATTATATATAAAATTAATAAAAATATTATTAAAAATCATTAAAGAAACTTAAAAAATTTTATTATAATAATTATAATAAAGGTATTATCATTTTTTATAAATGGTAATTATCATATAATAACCCACTTATAATAAACCTATACACATTTTCTATTATATTTCCCAAATTCTCCATTCTTAGAGATTCCTCTACAAAACTTCACCAATACAACAACCTTCTAATGATGATCCATAATTGATTCCATGCTACACCATATCTGTTGTGACACTAGGATAGCAGCTAGCTTACCGTAACTATTACCCGATCGAATGTTCCTAGATAATTCCTACGGCCATCTACATTAGGCACATATATGCATCCTCGTGCAAAAACATGAAGCACTGCAACTGCAACCCAACCTCGCTACCTCGCCTCGCCTCGGCGGTTTCGAGCGAAGTGTGGCGTTCTAGAAGATTACACTGTCGCATCGCATCATATCGCTTAAGCTGATATTCGCTTAGGCTACGGAATACATACATACATGTAGGTACCTAAGGTTGTTCTTTTGCCCCGTCCTGCTCCTGCGTCCTGTGCCTTAGGCCGATTACGACCTCACCCCGCATATACTATATGCTATCTGCCAATAGGGCGTCCGAAGTGGGAAGTTGGGAAGCGAACCTTTTTTTTTCGCCTTTGACGCGGGCTGTGCCTAGGGGACTGTCTGTTTGTGCACGTGTGTGTACTTTGTATAGTGTGTGCTTGTGGTGTGTAGGTGTGGGTGGTGTTGTATCGAAGGATCGATGCTAATATGGGAATGCATGGTGTGGGCGGTCATGTTATAGGTAGGTACATACCCTTGGGACCTAGTATGCAACCCTTGGTTCTTTGTTCAAACCAACCGCGATGGTCCTGCGGTTGGATCTCACTAGGATAGAAACTATACTCCGTACGGAATAATCACCTAAAGGTATAATACAGAGAGATAACAGGTTTCCATCCCAAGTTATATAGGTAGTGTAGGTAGGACTAACCTAGCAACTTCTCATATCTATGGCCCGATTGGTGAATGGATTTAGACTTCAGGCGAAGCTAGCATTATGCATAATTCTATAGTGTACGCCTTCGACGCCCACGCCACGGCGGTAAATCCTTCAAGAGCCAGAGCTAAACTCAAGTAGAGATAGTTAAGTTGTAACTACTTATTCCAGGTACCTAAGTTCGTACGTCTCTCCCATGTAGGCACGGGTACGATGATAGACCCGACAAGCAATAATTTCCGAATCTCTATCTACTTATGCCAAAGCCGAACCCATCTCTCCACGTCCTGGGGGCTGATGCTCGCGGTCTGCCGCAACGCGGCGCTTGCGGAGATGGAGTTTCCCATCGCGAACTCGGGGAACACCTTCCCTGAAAGCTGCTCTTCGTAGAAATCTATCAGGCTCAGCGCCGGGTTCGCACTGCCATCGTTGTTGTCGTTATTGTTGGTGTTGTTGGCTGCACCCTGCTGATCGTTGGCTTGGCGGGCCTCGAGCCTGTTAGCCGATTCGCGAAGTCGTTGCAGCCACTCCTCGCGGGAGACCACCGCGAGCGGGGTATTGTTGGCGTTGGTGCCCTCGCGTCGATCCGACCCTAGCTTATTGTAGTCTTTAGAGACCTCTACGATCGCAGGAAGCAGATGAGCCCAAGTCGTGCGCTTCGGGTTCATGAGATGGTAGACTTGAGGACGGCTCGGCTGAAGTTCGTCGCCAGATGTAGTAGCAGTAGTAGTAGCCCTCTTAAGTAAAATCTCGATGATCGCATCCGCGAGCACGTCGACTGGAATCCAATCTACATCTTCCACGTCTGTGTCGTAGGCGCCCAACGAGTCCGGGATGGCGCCGAGGCGCATAGAACTAACAATGAGGCGCGGGATCCACTCCTTGGGATTCCAGCGTCCGGGACTACGCGTAGCGCCGCATACTTGACCAATTCGCGCCACTACGACAGGCACGTGTAGCTTCTCCGCAGCGTGTTTGAGCACGCGCTCGGCGACGTACTTGCTCTCTGCGTAGCCAGCCGCGGCCGGCACAGACAGGTCGTCGAAGATCTCCTCTGGAACTGGTTTTCTAGAGCTGACGGCCAAGTCCATGACGGCGCTTATAGACGAGAGGAACATGATCGTCGGACGGTGGGCACTTCGGAGAGAGAACTTATACAAGTTCTCTACGCCTGCGAGGTGCTTCGCGAACGCGGGCAAGGGGAGGTTGAAATCGACGGCCCAGGCGTTGTGGATAATAAGCGTAGCCGACGAAGATAGGGCCTTGAATAGTTCCGGCTCGAGATCGAAAGTCTCGTGGGACAGGTTGGCTTCGATGAAGTGGACGGTCTTTGGGAACTCCGTGGGCAGCTGAGGATCGACTTCTGCGTTGTTGATGCGCTGCCTTTCAGCGGAGTCGGAGCCACGGTTCAAACAGTAGATAGTACCAATGTGATCATTCTCCATAAGCGCCCGCAGGATATACGCCCCTATAGAACCCGTTGTTCCTGTCACAATACAGACATGAGAAGTAACTTCAGCTTGCTGTGCACTTGTCGCCTGGGACTGAGTCCCAGCTAATTCGTCGATACGGCGTGTGAAGAGGTCTATGGTTTCTTCCAGGCTTTCCCTGCTCTTATCCTTCTCACTCGCGTGGTGGACATGTCCTTTAGCTGCTCTCTGGATTGCTTTGGCCAATCCGATAGGTGTAGGGTTCGAATAGATTGTAATTGGTTTCAGATTCTCGACATTGGTTTTCGACCTTAGGTTTCGGCATAATCGTAAGATCTGAAGGGAGTCAATCCCACGAGCCAAGAGGTCGTCGTTTATTCCTATTCTGTGGAGTGTCGTAGATTCTTCGCAGGCGTCTCGTACCGCCGCGAGTACGGCCTCTAGATCATCTAAGTCGATTTGACTCTCCACCTTAGTAGAAGACCCGACATCCGTAGATTCGACTTCTTTGTACAGCTTGTTGATTTCTTCCGTGTAGAGATCGAGGGTGGCTTTTCTCATCACAGTTCCCTTAGGTGTTCGTAGAAACGGCTTCTCAGGCTTCGAAAATATAACGTGCGTCGCTGCTATCCTAGCATGCGACGGTGCTTCCTGGTTGGCCTGTTCAATTGTCGGCCATAGCTTCTTAATCCATTCTTCTGTATCCTCCTGTGATAATTCCCTTTTGTCCTTAAGCTCTATAAGTACTCCAGCTTCGAATCGCTGGTTTCCGAATACCACTGCTCCTTCGATATCCAGGTTTTTGCTCAAGTGGCTTTCATATGAAACTGGGTTTGTCTTTTCGCCATTAAGGAAGACAATAATGTCATCTGCTCGTGATGCATGCGCCCACATGCCAGGGATCGTAGGGTGCTGCTTGAATAGGTCACCAGTGTGGAACTTGTCTTGCTCTGGGTATCTGTCAAAGACAGGCTGGTACGGTAAGGTCGCCTCCGACTTCTCTATGACAAGTTCGAAGGTATCCTCGGTCTGAGGCTCGAGCACGGCGCCAATTTTAGGATGAAATCCCATATACTCCCAGTCCTTCGTCGTGTTCAGCTCATTCGGATATATAATTGGAAGCCCCGCGGTCTCGCTTGATCCTAAAAAGCTCACCAATCGGAGCTTCTTGGCGATGATGTCTCCCAGCACTTTCGGTAGGGCCCCTCCGGCAAACACAATCATCTTGAGCCGAGAAGCAATCTCATCCAGCATCGCCTCGTCTTTAGCTAGCGCTTCCAAGGTAAACGGTGCCGTCATCGCCCAGTCGGCTTCCACATTGCGTGAAATAGCTAAGAGGCTCTCAACCGAAGGGGGACCTAACCATGACGGGATGATCACAACACAGCGGTTATAAATGGCGTTGATAATGCCAAGCTGGACGCCGCCAGGATGGAAAAGAGGAAGGACGAGAATGTGCTTATTATGACCCATGAGAGACGGCAACAGCGTATATCCACTTGGAGGCTCAAGCATCATCGTCCTGGCTATTCGCAGAACAAATTCGTGAGTATAGATGCACGGCTTCGGGATTCCAGTAGTGCCAGAAGTATGGCAGACGAAGGATCCATCCCGTTTGGCCTTGTCCAGTGTCGTCTGGTAAAGATACGGCTCATGAGGATGGTTAAGAAGATGTTCCATTTCAGCCATTTGCAACAGCCGCATCTCTCTCTTCTGCAAAATTTCATCTACGGCCGGGGGCATCGCCCCGGATACGATGATCTTGTTACATTCTAGATTTTCTAGTAGCGACAAGTGCGCCACCACAGTGTTGCGGGGACTGGTAAGAAATATCTAGGTAGGTATGAATATGTTAGCATCAGACTGGTAAGCTTCAAATGTTCTTAGACTTGTGGGCTATTCCTACCTTATATCCCGCTTTGATAGCGCCTACGAAGGCGAAGACGTAACGGAAGTCATTAGGCCCGATATACGCGATGGTAGGCGTGCGCCCTGGATCCCCCGGCCCAACTTCCTCCTCTAGCCATCGCGCCACTCCGTTTATGGCATTAGCTAGTTGCCGATATGTGACATCTTTAAACCCGGCATCATAGTTTGAGGGATCAGCTGGATATTTTCCATACAGCGACTCCGGTTCCGTCGCAGCAATCTCGTCGACAAGGTCGGGTAGAAGCTTAGGGTCCTCTGAGCGAGCCATCGTTTTATATTATCTTGCGGCTCCTCTTTGTTAAGATATTGGCGGGGGATGATATAGATGACTTCACTACTCAACTGCCTTCAAGGGTAAGTAGGTAAGTCTCAAGGCTCTAAGTAGCTGTATTTCGAATTCGGGTTCGCAACTTGTCTCAGATGCCGGTAGGCGAAAACCGACGTACTATCGGCACCTATGCGGCCGATCTGATCCTTTCCTTGTTGTAGGATCCTAATTATATACCGGTGGCGGGCACTAACCTGTGATCCTGCACAAAAGACCAGGCACATTTACCTACCTAAAGTAATATAGGTAGCCAAGAATTACAAGCCGTGGGAGCCGTGGGGCACTATATATTTCTATGTTACACTGCGAATCAGCTTACCCGATAAATCCACATGATGAATCTTATGATACTAACGATAATAATATCGTCAATACAATCCTTCCTGCCGGTGCTTCATTTTTGTAAATACCTACTAGATCTTCTCCGAGCTATTTCTAATTTCTTTTATTTTATTGATTTTTACTTTTTTTTTTTGTTGCATAATGTCCTTTTCCTTTTTTCTCATAATGCTAGAATAATAGTAACTATTCACAAGATGTCACGATAGCATTGATTTGTTCATTTTCATGCTTGCGCGTTTCTGCTTTTCTCGTCGCCATGTCCGAATCACCTAGCTTAGGCCCTCTTTTTGAGCATATAAACATAGCCTTTCTCACGGTTGCAAGCGTCTCGTTTGCATTGAGAGCGTATGTACGCATCTTTCTCATAAAAGCATTTGGGCAAGATGATTATTGGATGACAGCTGCATTGGTGGGTTACTCTCAAATGCCGCAGACTGCGGCCCCCAATGTGACGAATTACCGGGAACTAAGAGCGGAAGCCAGGGAGTTTTTATAGCAAACACCACAATCGCTCTTTTAAGTGTGAAGTATGGGTCGGGCCAACACATATGGCATTTGGATGACGAGCAAATCAGAATGGCCCTAAAGGTTGGCGATGACGTTCTCTGCTACTCTAGGAAGCTTACCAGGCAGTTTACTAACAACGAAATAGCTCACATACCTAACTGAGATAACGTACGGAACTACGATGATACTTACCAAGATGTCTATCGCGGCATTCCTGTTACGAGTAACACCAGATCGCATCCATCGAAGGATAATATATGTTGCAGCAGGCTTCACCTGCGCTGCCGGCTTGACGTTGGTCTTCATCGTCATGTTTCAATGCAAACCAGTATCGTCATTCTGGAATAGAAAAGGACCTAGGTCATGTTTGCCCACGGACGCGATTCTCACTAGCACGTACGTCTATAGCGCCTTCGCCATCCTAACTGATTTCACTTTCACGTTTCTGCCGATGTACCTCATCTGGAAACTCCAGATGGACACGAAGACCAAGCTAGTTCTCGTGCCCATCGTGGGCATGGCGTTCATGTGAGTCCACCACACGCTGCAGGTCCAGTTAGCAATCATCCAGGCTAACGAGTTCCAAAGGGCAAGCCTTGCTGTCATCATTCGTCTCCCTTACGTTCAGGACTTCAAGAAGGAAGATTTCCTGTGTAAGTCCATATTGCTAACTCAACCCTCCTTACTGAAACGTTTGCTGACCGACGCCAGATTCCACCACCCACTTTGGGGTATGGTCAGCAGTCGAGCAGAGCCTGGCGATCACTGCGGGTAGCTTAGCTACGCTCCGTCCGCTGCTGCGCAAAGTAACCGGGCATTTCAAGACCTGGAGGGCGTCCATATGGAATAGTGCAGATGCCGTGACGGCCCATAGTCTCGACTCTGGAACGGCACAACTCACCACCATCAGACCCGAGGAGTACAAACTTCAAGGTCGAAATCCATAAATAACCAATTCATGCTGTCCGCCTTCCCTTCTTCGGTCCGCTTCGCGATTCGTGATTCCCCCTCCCTAAATTATCGAAAGAATAGTTCAGCTGGGTACGGCGCTTGTTTGTCTTCTGTCAGTGAAGAAGTATTCAAGGCCGACGCGGGTTATATGACACCAATTGTCAAGAACGAGCCATTGGCCATTGGGATGATAGAAACGCATTGTCGATCGCAGTCCTACGCCCTAACGTGGTATCAAGAGCAGCAGACTGCATCACACATATGATGGTTTCCTACGGTTCACCTCCGACGCAATTGTAGTATTCAGAGGCGAAGTCCAAGTAACGTTGGATTAGGGTGAGTGGACGTCCCGTATTACTTATCGCGCTAAAAATTATTAATAGTGAGCATAGGAGAACAGACTCCATTGCGGCCGTGCAAAAAAAGATGATCCCCTACCTACCTACATTGGGGCTATAACACACGGGCCCTCTCTTCACGGCGGATTGTCAGATCCCCTCCTCGCTGACAAGGTCCCTGGTCTTGGAACTCAAAGGCCGAACAACCGCATCAATACACAATGCAACACGTAAGCGGATATTAAATCATGTACTATGTATGACGGAGATGCAATCGTTAGCAGACGCCCTATTTTTTTTGTTCCAACCCCGGGGTCTAGTGGTAGTGTGCCGCAGCAAACCTCGACGTATCCCACACCAATCCCTATCGGGTCTTCGTCGGCGTGGCTCTTGCTAGGTTAGGAAACATTGCTGGCGCTTACCTTGCACCCCGTTAGACACCTACTATGCACTACTGTTCCTCCGACCGTCCGATGGAACGCGCTTCTTCTTCTGAACGCGACTGTAAGGGGGGGATACGCATAACCTAGGTCAGGGCGGTGAGGCTTAGACTGAGGGTTTTTCCCTTCTTCCCTCCGCGTAAGCTACCGCCATTGCTACTGATATGAATGTATTAAGCACGAGGAGAGGAACGGCTATGTAGGTACAAGCGAATATCGGACCGGTCATCTTTTGGGTCCGGAGATATCAATTACACGACGTTACTTCTTTTCTTCAGCCGGGATTTTCGGAGCAAGGGGCAAATTCCGGCGTCCCATGTTGCATTTTCCACACGGCGGCTCGGACCCATCCGTCGTGCATGGCATAATTACCAACTACATACTACACCAACTAGACATGGGATGGGCGTGGGCATAGACGGGCGCATGAAGAAGAAAAGATATCCACACCTACCACATGCTATTACCATATAAAATGGATACATGGGTAATGGGCTTACCACGGATTCACCCAGAAATAAAGATCTTACTCTAGAAGCTATGGAGCCCCGTTCCCTACTACTGGGGTTTGTGTCGACCAAAACCAAAACCAAAGCCAAGCCCTCAATGCTGGTGCCTATGCTATCCCCTAAGCTGCCTCAGTTGCACGCGAATCGCCGCGTGGTATATTAGTGGGACGGTATCTGGGCTGGGTGGGATCCTCGGAACAACAGGGAATACGAATTCAAACGTGGTAGGTAGACGTTTCTCGAAAAAGTTGTCTGGTCTGATTCGGGATAGAGGCAACCTATCTCCTCTAGGGCTAGATCGGTAGAGCAACCTTAATGGATAGAATAAGGTCCCTATTATAGAACTTATTATAGAAATGGGCTCCCTCCTTTAAGTACCGGGTAGAACCGTATTCGCACGTCAAATTTCCAGATATAGCATAGAGATCTCTGATACGGTTAGGTATACGATATATATTTCTTGCTAAATTTAGCACCTAAAGTAACAAGAGTTATAGACAAGATTATATACAAGCTCAAGATAGGACTTGCAGTAACAAGTACACCTTGCGACTCCACTCACTCGGTACATCATCACCATCGTCCCCGTCGAAGTTGGTACAACGGAGTACAAACGACCTCGTCTGGGGCTACTTCCATTAACTACCACCTATGTAGTTACAAACTCATACTGGCCAACGAGTTACTTACCGGGTAGGTATTTACTGGCATCTGAATTTGCATTTTACTCCGATTTTCAAACCCCCTTAGTTACGGGCTTAAAAACATAACAAGATAAAACACCGACGTGTGATAATTTTGTGGGTTTGACTATACCATAGTGCGACAATATGTACCCACGAATAGCCTATCTCAATAACCTCTATGAAGGTTTGCCCCTTTTTGCATTTTGGTACCGGTACAATAGAATCACTAGCTAAGGCATTATTTCTTCACTTGAAAGGGAGAAAACCTAGTACCGGGGCAGGTCTCCATAGCCAAGAGTATGAAAGGCAATTGGATGCTCTGGCACCATACGAGCCCGCCCAGCTCCTCTGATCGTCGAAAGCCCTACATCCCTAGGTAGTGTATCACATCCAATACAGACGGGGGCGCTTCCCAACTGCCGGTCAGGGGGGAACAACTAGCGACGGGGAACAAAAGCCTATCACCTCGGAAAGCATTTAACCTAATAGCTCCTAGAACGACCGGCAATCATGGCCTTGGCGATACTAGTTCGCCTCTGTGTATTTTGTCGTTGATTCATTGCAACAGGGACAAGGGGGGAGAGAAAGAGGGAGGATTTGTTACATCGAGTGTGAGGCCATATTCATCTGATTGATACCATACAAACGCCGAGGAGACTGCTGCGGCTGAAAAAGTCTTCCGGCGGTAGGAGCAGCGCCTCGTTCGACAAGGCGAAACCTTATGACCTTTACCGTTACCCAGCTCTTACCTACCTTCTACCCCAGGTTTTAGGAAGGGGAGAAAAAAAAAGAAGGGTCCTTCCCGAATCACGTCCATACATACTACACCATACAATCGGGGTTTGCAAAGCGGTGAGATGTGATACAAGAAAAAAAAGTCCGCCATCGTGGCATGCCCTTTTGTCAGACCATAGATCGTTTCTTACCTCAGCCAGGCTCGCAAAACGTGAGCTGCTCTGGGGGGGGTCGAACAACAAATTCTATCACGAAAGCTCGAGTGCAGAAAATTTTGCTCTAATTGACGTAATACTATCGATGTAGGAGAGTAGTTTCGTAGGTTGCAATAGTACCATTATACCTAAAGTGGTACTTTCGAGTAGGCTATTTGAAAGAAAGTACGTTACCTCCATTGGAATTTCGGTGATTACCTAGCCCATCGTACCAAGGCATACACACAGCGCGCCAACGTAGTAGTATATCGTCACGTCGTATGAACGGTATCGACGCGTTAAGAACTTACATACATTAGGTAGGTTAGGTAGCAAGGGCCCTTCGATGGGATAATATTGCGCATCTCCTGACCAGCTTGCCCTGCAAGGCGACGGTATTATTGGTTCCACGACCAGCTCAGCTCTTTCTGCATGGATGCGATAATGGTAGGAAATTGAAGGGTTGCCAGCTGGTGATCGAGAAGGCAATATTCAGAAGCAACTAGCCGTGGCCAGATCGGCCACCGGGTGTCGCGCAAAAACTGCTGGACGACCATCCTAGTTTTCCCCCCTTTCCTTGTTTTCTGGGCCGAGTGAGTTAATGGATTGGGGATTTTCGCCTCGCACAGCATGCTAGCTTTCGTCAAAGCGACTAGCTATGAATTACATTGCCGTTGTAGAACCAAAGGTATTATGCCAGGCACATTTTTTTTTTTTCCTTCGGAGGCAGTGTAGTTGGAACGAAGATTTGACTAGTTGTAATGATCGTCCCGAGGTTCAAAAAAAATCTCAAAACAAAAACTGGATGTTAAGGCAACGGATATGTCCGGGTATTTCGGGCTAGTATCCAGATCCTGTCTGCTAGAAG
Source organism: Daldinia bambusicola (assembly GCA_022478815.1). Taxonomy (NCBI): domain Eukaryota; kingdom Fungi; phylum Ascomycota; class Sordariomycetes; order Xylariales; family Hypoxylaceae; genus Daldinia; species Daldinia bambusicola. The sequence goes on from MU284232.1 coordinate 12,444, forward strand.
GGCTCACTAAGAAGCTATCGTGACTACTGACGAAATATGTCCGAATGATAGAACGATACCCTTGTATACCTTTGTGACTAGCCTCCGTGAGGCTGGACAGCCCTAACTATATGGGGAACTTTGGCCCTACGGAGCACTGATATGTCAATGTTTTATATACGTGCCCAGTTATCGGCTCCAGATATTTTTGCTTACACATTGAGATATCAGCCCTTTCGAGTGGGTTTCTTTGCCTTGATATTCCCACTTGGTGTCTAACTATACTAATCCTAACGGGGGCTAAGCCGGTTTAGGTATGAATGTGTGCCCATTATGTATAATAGTGACTTTCAGGGCTGCTATCTAATGCATGACATATCTCAATCTGTTGAAGTACCTAACCTTGTAAGCTTGAGTTGTTGTCATAGTTACTCTCGAGTAGCCTGCGTACTATGTAAGACGGGGAATTTGCTTTAAACATGGCCGGCTGACTTTAACTGGTGGAATAACGAGTTGAGTACAAAGAAAGTTGTAGAGGCCGTTGAGTTAAACGTCTAAGATGAGAAGGGTCCCGCGGATCTGGAGGGACGATTGCCGTTCCATGGGAAGACGAATATGGCGTTCTCTCCGCCAATTAAAAATTGAATTTACCTAGGTACCTTGAATGATAAGATGCTGTGAAAGTGGTAGAGCATGCATGTGAAGTAGAGGAACATCGAACTATTAGGTGGTCCTAATGCCAGTGGTCCCCAGTAGTTTCCAGTGGTCTATTAGTGGTTCCAGGCTGAGTCCACTATACTGGATGGTGCCGTGTTAGGACCAAAGCGTTTTGGTTCCGGATGGAGTCTAAACCGTGGCGGGTTGGTAGATTGATTAAGTTAGTAGTAAGGGATCGCCAAAAAGGACCGCAATAGAAAAATAAAGGAAAATGCAAAATAAAGACCAAGAAAAATCAAGATGGAAAATTGAGGGTTCAATAACACTAAAAGTTTAGTCAGCTACCCGTGGGTTGGTCACACTAAACAGGCGAACATAGGCGAATCTAAATATAGTCGCGCCGAAGGTCAACCGACGAATCGGCTGCTTGCGCTGGTGTCGTCATGGCAGGTCATGACAGCAAGAGCGAATTCGACGAAGCATTTTTCTGTTCTTTCTAGTCTTTCTTCAAACCTTCTACGCCGCTCCACTTCGGTCCCACCACGGCCATGTGGATATGATCTGATGAAGTTTGGAGACCTAGGAGTTTTTATCGATGCATTCCAGAGTTGACCCCTCATGTGGGAATATTCTAAACAATTTTTTTTTCTGTTGATTTTTTCTCTTTTTCTTTTTCTCCTCCTTCTCGGTCCCCTCAGTTTCTCGGTATTGATGTTTTTGAGGAGTAAGCTTTGAGGCAAACGCCCCCCAATTCACTTTCACAGTATGAATAATATCTGACCCCCAAAACTTAGACTGCTGAGGGATTTGGGGAATACATACCTTAAAATATGTAATGTACCTACCTAACCTACATAAAGGTATATACAGCGTAAAATATGGAGACGGCATATGTAACTGTCATTGGGCTGTTCATGTAAGTGGTAGGAGGTAGGCTAGCATCCAGGGCAGGCAGAATAGTAACTCTCTTTCGGGTAGTGTACAACCTGTAGACAAACAGACATGATAAGGAAAAGTACCTAATTAATGCGACTGTGTTGCGTGTGTGGCTAGACCCCCAACACGTTCAAAGCAAGCTGCAATTCATCATTGTCCTGCAGGCAATTAATTACTCACCGCTTCTAGCCATCCTAACTGGTCGACGGCGCGCAGCAACATCTTCCAATCCCCTCGAGGTTGGCACCAATCCGCGATACGTGGCGCAAAGAATTGATCTTCAGGCGAAGGGATTAAGATGAACAAAAATAGAGCATCTCAAATGAGCCACTCTCGACCACGCGTATGGCTCATGTTGTGCCATGTGCGGGCGAGAAAAGCAGCTCGCCAATAGTCCCAATGGTTATGGTTCCAACGGTTCTGATGGTTCTCAATGGTGAGGTAGGGACCATGAGTCAAGAAGAGCTAAGGAACGAGTAGAACCGAGTCTCCCGACGATAACCTCATGAGACGACCGCAAGATCTTCGGGGGACGGAGGACGCACCACGCTAGGTCGACTAATAAGACTAGCAGACTAGCAGCCTAGCAGACTAAAGACTGCCAAAGCGGCGGGAGCTGCTGTCCCGATGAGATGGAATCACGGGGTGTGGTGCCGGGCAAGGGACCTAACCGACCCAGATGGTGGATAAACCTGTATAGCGATAGCGGCAACTGAATGGGGTTAACTAGTCGCCGGCGGTTGAAGGACCTTGGTTATAGCAAAGGTATTGTATTGTATGTATATCATGGTAAGGTATAGTGAGGTATACGGTAGTTACAATGAAGGGTAACCGGCCAATGATCGACGGCGGTGGCACAGAGCTTCTCCTATATCACTGCCTTTATTATTGCAGAAAAGGAGGGGATCTCGCAAATGCGAAGTCGAGAAAGATAATGAAACGTTGTATTTGGTGAGGGTCAGATCTCAGAACGCATATCAGATAAACACAGATGACATGCCGAAAGATGTACATTAGGACGTCAGGGCGCAGGGCTTAGAGTAGAGGCCCGAGTTGTACTTTCCCACGCTGTTTGCTGGGTCGTTAATATGCGCTCCAGTGAACATCAACTGCTAAAGCAAGCGTGGTAGAGTAGCCTGGCCAAGCACATTATCACCTAACTTGGGACCCTACTAGGTTACCTTAGGTACCCAAAGTACCTCCTAATCCAACATGTATCCCACGGAATACTGTGCCGACACAGTAACCAGCGCCGAAAATATGTACTTATGTACTTGTAGTAAAAGTGTTCTGGCACAAATCTTTGGCCGACACAGGGTTCATGCTAAAAGAATGCTTCTAAGAATAGGACTGTGCTAACTTGCATCTGGTTAGGCTTAGCTTAACTAGCTTTAAGTACCTAAACCAAGCACACTAGCTAAAGATTTGGTGCAGAATCCATTTACCTAGGTACCTAGGTAGCATTACACTTTTATACAGTATTTCTACACTGTATTTTTTTTTTCTTTGGACATATGGAAATTGTATGAGCATAAGGTATTTTACGTATTCACAAACTTATGAGAACCGATGTTTTACCGAATGCTATAACAATTTAGTAGTTATGACTCGTTCAATTTGAGGAAAACAAAGCCCATACTAATGGACTAAAGCAATCGGAAATACACCTAAGGTACAATACTATTTGGACATCACCTACAGTTAATGCAGGTGTTGGCTGGTCTCTTAATACCTTAGGCACGTATCGTTATCTGGCCCTTGCGTGCCAACGGCACCTCTCCTGTGGCTGAGCTGGCACACAACCATAAATTCATTTCCTCGTAGGGACCTATGATATGCTGTACGTTTCGTGGTAGCACTGAAAAAGTTGGCTGGGCCTCAATAAAATAGCAGCATTTAAAGGGTTGCACGTTACACGGCTGCTATTGTGCGGATAATAAATATCTAAGTTGCAGATGTACAGATGGAGTATATACATGCATCTCAATGGAGTCGAGCTCAATGATCTGAGCCCTGGATGTTCTTGAAGATCGTCGATTATGGGTCTGGTGCTGCACCGATGGTGTCGGGTCTCGGCATCGATGATCACGTAAACCTCAGCTGCCGGACCCGTCGACGTCGAAGTCGACCTATCATCTCAGGAGAGCACGAGATTCCCCAGTCCCCTGAGGCGTCAGCGATTTTGATTTTTAGACGTTGACGTTTCTCCCGCGCGAGGAAATTGCCAGTCGGGGCTTAACAACAAAAATGAGGCTGTGCTAGCGAAAAAGGGTCGCGATAAATTCACCAATCAATCAATGTGAGAAATACGTCGGAGCAGGTGGATACTTGAAAGCAATATGGTTCGATTCCCCTTCACCGCTGACCGAGGCGCTTTACTAATTGAGGTCTCTTTCCTCTTCGGAATAGGCTATTACCATGCATACTATGTTACGTCAAGGAGTGAGAAAAACGTCAGGGACTCAGGGCTCAGGGCTCCGGGGCAAGACAGGGGGTAAATAAAGGCGGCAGGCTAGGGGCCCTTGTCGGTTCACACGTTCCGCGACGAGCCTATCTGGGTTTGACTGGGTTGTGCAGTCCACTTCAGATTGGCTCCAAAAATGGACACGAGAAACCGCTGTTTCAGCCAACCGACGTTGAGCCTGTCTCCCTCAGATCGAACTTTGCAGAACATCCCTGCCCAATTCCCCTCATCGACCATGGGAAAAACCATGGGAAAGCCACGATGATGAATGTGCCATTTCTACAATACACTATAGGAATGCGATGAACAACGATGGGTGAAGAGGCTACTTGCTAAAACAGACCTCAGCTTTTATCTTCTACCAGACTTTTACTTCCATCTAGCACTCCACCAAGTGGAGATGAACAGCAGTAGTAGTACGTAGCTTAACTGATGGCATCAAACTACCTTAGCTAATTAAGCCTTAGGTTAGTTCCCAAATCTGCTAATGTAACTGACAGACCCGAATATCTGCAAAATGGGATAGTCTCATTACATCATGTCTCGCTTGTTTTTCCCCTTATTTTAGTCTGCCGAGGTCTTACTAAAAAAAAAAATCTCAACGAAAATTCGACAAGGCTATCTTGGCAAGATGTAGTATAGCGCTGCTGGCCCCGTCCCCCGAGAATTGTGGATGCTCCGTCCGGAGCGGGACCTAAACGTTCGGGTATGTACTCCGTAGAGAGTAGGATCTGGGCTCTTGCGTGATGGTCCAACATATTGATACCTGTGTCTTTATGGCCCAAGTCCGTCGCCAATGCTTGTAAGTTGTGGGCCGAAGCTGGAGGAGGGGAAGGAGCTCAGATTCTCTCCTTTTATTTTATGTTTCCCGTCTTCGACATCGAAGAACTCCATACTCGCCCTGGGCTTACCTGATACGTAGGTGCCCTCGGGGTTATTGTCCGTTTGGGATAGCTGTGGCTCGGAGCTGCGCACAGATAAATACTTTCGCCTTGTGGATCTTTACAGCCGGCACTTTCAACCTTTTAAGGAAAAGAAGAAAAAAAAAAGAAAAACGTTGACATGACGTTGCTACGGCTAATTGTAGACGTACTTGGTATAGACAGTTTCTTCCCTGTCCATTGACACAGGGATAGACCATGTCTCTTGATAGAATATGCATAGAACATACAACACCTGGTTGATATTCTGTGGTTATTTTGGCACAGCAGACAACTCGACTAGAAAAAAAAAATATTGGAGCTAGTTACTTTTTGCGAACTTCGCGAACTTCATCTCCCGCTATCGGGATTTTACTATTACCTAGTCTCCGTGTTTCGATTTAAAGGGGTAGAGCGGGAAGCAAAAGATTTTATTAGCCACTGGTCCAAGTCAATAATTCTCAAGCCGCAACTCAGGTAAATGAGGCTTGGGTGTCCGTTCTTTTCACCTGAAACCCGCTGTCTCTTTACGTTTAGGCGATCTCTAGGTCAACTCCCCCTTTTAGGTCACGGGAAAGATCCGTATGGTTTACAAAGGAGCAAATTGGTCATAGGTCACTTCTATCTGCTTTGTTTATTAATTAGCCCGAGTGTTGAAGAAAATTCTACAAAGGTCGAGGCTTCTTTTCATAATATGTATGGTTGCTAGGTACCTAAGCTAGTATGTCCGGTATGTTACTTCATTGATACCTTAAGTACCTAACCTAGCTGTCTACACGCATGTATAGCACTACTTAAGTCATGCCTCGCTAGTTTTTTATATGGTGCGACGGAATTAGACGTGAGAAATTGATTTGATCCCCCCTCCCCCAAATACCGTGACCTACTGTATCATGTGCGGTCCATGTACCATGAGGGCATCGCTAGTGCACCGGATGACTTGGTTCGTCCTTTAGAGGATCTAGAGTATGCCGGTATGTGGCATAGATAGAAAATATACCAATGGAGACATATATCATATATACCTAGCACCTATGTCTTGATTCCTACAGACCAGGCTTCCATATAAACCAGTGCTGATGCATGCCACCACACCATGCTGATTGAATGCTAGCACACCGTTAAGGTTGTCTAGCTGGTTAAAGCATTATGGATGTTGTACTGATTCTATCTACGTTCTTACCAGTATTTGTCGCGCCGCCACGTTTAGTTGAGACCCGTTGCTTCCTACAAGATCGCAGGTCATAACGTTAAAGCTTACATAGTATTGGATCTGTTTGCATAACAATACCTTATCCATCCATCATGGCTGTTCTGTGATCCCAGTGGAGTCGGAGATTCTGGACAGCCCCGCCACGCTGACATGTCCAACAACCAGTCGTGCGCTTCGGGATTCGTCCAGTTTACCTAATGTCGCATGGCCAGCACAGAATTGACGAGAAAGCTCCGATGATATGACAAGAAAAAAAAATCCTTAGGATATAAGACGCCGTTCGAGATAATACAATACACGTGGGTAGGTTTTGTCGCCGCCGTCCGCGGGTCATACCCTTTCGTCTTTTCGGCGTCAGAGCGAGAGACGGGTTTGCGGATGGGATGGATGATGGGACGATGCCAACCCAAACTCGGCACACGCAGGATAATGCCCTGGATGCGCCCTGGATATGTCCTGGGATAGCGCGACAGGACATGGTCGATGCAGCTGCTGACTTTTGACCACTGCCCCGTGAGCTGGAGGATCCTGTCCGATGGGGCCGAGCAGTTAGCTTCGCCTCCGTCGTCTCTAAGCCAAGAAAGGTTTAGAGACACATGCTACTTGTGTACACACGCCTGTACGTAGATGTCCATTGGCAGGGATCAGACTGAGATCATGGAACGGTGAGAGAGAGCTTAGCGGACGATACCACCTCTTACACCCAGTTAACTCCTCAACCCACTCCCACTCCCTCTTGACGATGATTCGCATCACAACACAACGTCCGTGCCAGTCCCGGGACTAGTAGTAGTAGTAATAGCAGTCTGTTCTCTGCAGTGAAATAACATTGTGTACAGTGTATAAGGAATAAGTTTTACTGTAGCACGCTGTCGTTGTATTATATCCTATCCTTATCCTATCTTGTGAAGAATACCGAGGGAGCTAGCTGCGAGGCGAAGGTCGCTTTTAGTAGCTTGACTTTTTTTTTTCTTTTTTTTTTTTTTTCTTTTTCCCTTCCAAACCACCCTTTTCGCTTCATCATGCCAAAAACTTATTGCGCTGCCGCACTGCCCTCTACCTATTAGTGTACACAGCAGATTGGAAGGACAAGATCCAACCCCCGAGCGACCAAGATGTCGGGCTCCTCGGTGCCAACAACATATCATTTAGTAATGTATAGTAGCATTGCGGTAGCATAACTTGGTTGATGCGGTTTCTGCAAATTAATTTTTGATTTTCTTTCTTGAAATTATTATGCTCAAAGCTCGAAGTAGGCTATGCCCGAGGAGACACTATGACATGTAGGTATCGTGGGTACATGTAAGAAATACACTACGCCTACATGCCCCAAGGGGTTGTTGTATTGTACAATACGCCTGGGCAAGACCTAACTTACCTACCTCCTAGACGGTAGAAGTACCGACTTGGTTCAGGTCCCCTTGTAAGTTTAGTTAGCTCAGGTAGGCCTAGGTACCTACATCTGGGTACCTTCTGCTCCCCCACAGTAACTCTACTAGGTAAGGTGCTCCGTACTGTAGAGAGGTACTTGGACTACTTGGACGATTTAGACAATTTAGACAACAGTGTGTCCCATTAGCACCCAACCTCTCGCTGCCCCCACCATAACAAGTGCCATAGAAGGTCCGCGACGGATGTACACAATGTACCGTATTTTCCTCTTCCGGAAAGTAGAACAGTCACAAGCTGGTGCCGGGCACGGTGTACATCCAGTAAAGTCCACCAAGCCCACCAAAGGCTACGCCTAACGTCGCCGTTCGGGTAGTTTAGTTATTTAACAACCCTCCAGTCCCCCATTGATTTTCTCCATTTTGTTAGTTTCCCATATCATCACCGAATTCAAACGTGAGCTTTGCTCTAATCTCAACCACACACTCGCTTTATCTTACCTCCCCCTTAGGAAGTCCTCGTTGGCTCCTGTCATTCGCTTTTTCCTTTTTTTGTGTGTTTGGAGATTTGTACTCGAAGGATCCCACCGTCAATTCGTGAACTCGACCTCGTCTCGCTGTGTCATCTCAAGTCATCTCAACCCATCTCAACGCCCTAAAGCCGCTGATAAAAAAGAAATCACTTGACACCACTTACCCTGTTCCGCTTGACTAAAGTACTCCGAGTCTCGAAAATATATTCAATCGCTTAAAACACCTGGAAGGAAACGACCAGCAAAGACCATCAACTTACCAGGCTTATCAACGACGTCCCGCATCTGTCTTGTGTGTGTGCGCACCCTGTGTAGATCCCCACGAACCCCGAGAAACCTCAGAGATACTCGAGAGGTTTTAAGACAAACGCAGCACACTTGGTCTATGTCGTGATATAGGCGTAACTGTTACCCTCGCCTTAATCAAACCCGTCCAAAAAGAGGAGGCATATAATCTATATCTACCTCCGCCCATCGTCCAGGAAGGTCTAGTTGACTAACGCCAATCCCAAACTCATTCGCTCGCTGTCGGCACGAAGATATCTCGTGCCTTGATTCACGTATGTCGCTATTCCCTTGGCCGGCTTGGACTACACTCTTCGGAGCCGCCTGCCGGGCACCGAGACATCGGTGTTGGTGCTGACCTAGTGTCTTAGTTCTTTCGTTCTACTTAATTATTGTAATACAGCTTTTACAATGGCTGGCCCAGGTGGTGGTCCTCCGCGACGCAGGTTTGTTCCCCCGAGCAAACTAATCTTTTTTTTTAAAACGTTCGGTGTGCTAATTGTTGTATTCCAGTCACACTAAGTCGCGCAAGGGCTGCGATAATTGGTATGCTTGTTTGACTTATAGCGGTCATAATCAGAAGGGGAACTAACTAGTTGGTAGCAAACGTCGGCATATCCGATGTGATGAGAACTTTCCCCAATGGTCGGTATAACTCTTCTCTAGAAACACATGTAGCTTGCTAACCCCTGAGTAGCCGTAACTGCACCAAGCACAAGGTCCGATGCCCGTACAACGATGTGCCTGTTCCTGATGAAAGGGCGGCCACTCCCGATAAGCCCGATCTGATGTGGACCCCTGAGATCGAGGCCGCCGTCGAGCAGTGGCAGCGAACTGGAATCTTCCCGTTCCCGAGCCTTAACATCTACCCAGCGCCGGCACCTCAGTACTATTCGGTCGAGGATCTAAGACTAATTTTCCACGTTGCTGCCATCTGCAATGAGATGAGTGCCATGGATGCCAACGGGTTTACCCTCTGGACCCGTCAGATTCCAACGTATGTCTTCGCTCCAGATTTCAAGATCGCCGCGCTAACTTGTGCCGCCAAGGATCATTAAAATCGGTGCTACCCATGGCTACGTCATGCATGCTCTGCTCGCTTTTTCGGCCGAGCACATCGCTTTCTTAACAAACTGTCCCCATGTGGGAAGCATGGCTTACGAGCACCGTGGAGTCGCCTTTAAAGGATTGCAGGAAGCCATTGGATCGTTCTCACGTGAAAATTCAGACGCCGTTCTAGCTGCCTCTCTTGTGCTCTCGTGGCAGGCGACAGATTGGTAGGCAATATAATGCATGTATCCGAAAAGCAAAGGCTAATCTCGAGAAATAATAGGCGGAGCTGGACCCAGTTGATGCAAGGGACCTCGTCCGTAAGTAACAATCCTGTCGCTCAACCTAGATTTGTCGTACTGACAGCAGCATTTAAAGGTCATCGACGCTATGGAGCCCTGGAAGCACGAGTCCCAATTTGGAGAGTTCATCGCTGAAAGCAGCACGTTTCCTACTGCGCCCCCGTCTCCGACTCCGGATCACAAACCTCATCAACCACGGAAGGAGGATCTGGACGCTTTCCAGCGTACCATCAACCAGATCACCAAGGTCGAGGCTCATCTCAAGCAAAACAAGGAGGATCCTCAATTAGCGACCCAGCTAGTATGTTTTCTTAAAGGCGCTCGCAAGGTCAGCCCGATTCAGTCGATTGAGGATCAGTTTGATCGTCTCCGACCTCTCCGAACCTGGCTGTTTTGGCTTCCCGTAATGTGCTTCAAGCAGAATGGCACATCTCCAAGCGCTTTGGTCGTTGTCGCGCACTACTACACTGCTGCGATCATGATGGAACGCCTCTTCCCCGAGATTGGTGCCGCATACTTCGGTAGTCTTGCCATTGGACCGGTAGAAGAAATTGCCCGACGACTTCTCTCGATCAACGTTTCGGGAAGCCTCGATGGAGATTCGCAGACGCCGCTCACGCTCATGGAATTCCCCATCGACACCGTCAATGAATTCCGATCCCGCATGGGTTGGGTCCAACCGGTTCGCACGCCGTCATTCCCTCAATTCGACCCACCCAACTTCTACATGAGCGAGAACGTGATGCAAGGTACTCCTCCTTCGACGAACTCGTATCTGCCGTATGGGGACAACCCAGCATTCAGCTGGAGCACTGAGGATCTTTCCGTGATGGGTCCCGAGCAGGAGTCCGGCAACGCGGTTAGTCCTTTGGTCATCTCTTCGCCGTTTCCGAGCCAGCAATACCTCAACATTCCGTCGCCCTCGTACGGAGGCTACAGCCCGGTGTCTTCCACATTCGGAGAGGGTTCCATCGCATATAGTGACCACGATGAATTTGGCTCGTGGGATTCTGGCATGACGGCCTATCCGCCTCTTGGCTCTGCAGGGCCCAGCAACTTTGGTGTCGGGTTCGTCTCTCCAATCCAGACCGTGTGGATCTAGGCTCTGAAGTCCCACATTGGCTCTCCGTTTTGACGTGGAAGAGGATAAAAATGATTGACCATACCGCTCAGGAACACCAATGCTCAGCATCCACCATCTTCGTCTTCAAATTACCTCCCGTTTGAGGTTCCAATGCAGCAGCAGGACTATGCACCTTCACCATTTCTCAAACCCGATCAATGGCACGGACTCCCTACGGAATCGACTACTCCTCTTTCTCTCTCGGCGCCATCACCCAGCTTTATGACGCCTCAAATGTTCTCGCATCATCATCACCGGCAAAATTCCTCGGTATCGTCCGCCCCGATACCATTCAAGAGAGAACGCGAGGAGTGACCAGATCCATCTTCTTCACGACTACACGCAATGCCCGACGCCCGATTCCTCCCCGAACCAAACTTTTTAATATCTTCTTTCCGACTTTACCACAGACGCAATTGTACACCACACTCCTTTGACTGGATTCAAAGACACACGCCCACATACACACATGTCTATATCGACACAATGATACCCACGGTCCTTATGTTACACGAAACGCATAATACATATTGCATAATGAACAAACTTACGACGCTCTTTATGATACCATCGAAGATACCCAACATTAGACGCTCCTTTCGCAAGATATCGCATTATATAGACCGACCATTTACGTTCCTTACGAATCACGACGATTTCTATACAGCAGTAATAGAATCTCAGCCGCTCCTTTCGGAAAATGCATTGTTTTTAATCAACAGGATACCCCCCAACACATCAGCACCCTCAACCAAATTGCATAGCGACTGTTTACAACACTTCATCCGGGAATAAAAATCCGACGACCTCACGGGCGGTCGTCATATGCATTGGGACGGCGTTATTTGTTATTTGTTTTTTTGTTATTTGATTTTATTTTTGGAATATGATTTTTTGGAATAGAGAAGATCACATGTTGGATAACAGTGGAGGCTGAAGATCTAAGAGCGGCATAGTAGCAACGGAGGCCAGGGAGCTGTTGCGAAAAAAGGGAATACTTGGAGTTAATGGCGTTGTCTTAATTGGACTGATTCTGAAGCGAAATCAGGATCAGAGGAGGAGGGCGCGCAAAGTGAAGGTTCGGAACGGGAGCATATAGTTATCGCTTGTTGCTCCATGGCTTGGAAGACATGAGGGTTAATACTGGCAGCAACAAGCCGATCGTTGGATCTGGCTTGGTTGCTCGCAGATGGCGACATGGTTTCGCCCACTCGCGGATAGCTAATATTAATTGTAATACAAGGAAACGTGATGCTTCTAATACCAATATCGTTTTTGCATTCTCATTCTTTTTTGGATATTAAATTTTAGTGTCGTTTGGTGTTTGTGATTATTTTACTGCCAATCAATATGGGACTAACACGGGTGAAGCCAACAGCGTGTCTGTGCATCGAATATTTCGGAACGTTGCAGTCTGATCTGAGCAGATGCTAGAACGGTCACGAGGCATCCCCAACAAGAACTCAGTCCCCTTGGACTCGCATTCGCTTAACGTCGAGTTCTAACCCTATGTAGAAAGCAACCTCGTCATTCTAGTCGGGACGAGCCGCGTTATGTCTCAGACGACCAAGTCAGTCTTGGGACTTTGCTTACTCTTCCTACCCTTGAACGGACTGGGCATCCTATCGCTTAAGCAGGCCGGCGAAGTCGTCCCGAACGCGTTGGATTCGTTGGATTAGTTACCTAACTATTGCAAGGTCTCGTGCCCCCGGCAAGTCTTACACTACCATGACTACCCTGACTACCCTGACTACCCTGACTACCCTCGTCAGAACTTTTTACTACATACATAGTACTCACAGATGCTTAACAGCATTCGTTCTACCAGTTTTGGGAGGATGAGCCAGACTAATCGGCCGGACCCTGATTAGACTGGACGCCAGCATTATCAGCATTGTCATAACAGAGCTATCCTAAGCCAAACTACCAATTAAATGCTGCGCTCAGGGGGTCAGCCGCGTTATACGAGGTTTTGCTACGAGGCTATCTATTCTTAGACTAGGTGCCTTTTATTTTATTCTCGCATTTTTACTGCTCCGAACAAAGGCACAATTCAGCTCAGCCCGCGACGCCATTCCATTCATGTTACCTAGGTGTGTTGTCGTCCCATTATGTCACAGCATCATGACAAAGATCATTAGATCATCGAGGTATAAGAGGAGGGGTTATGCAGCCCTATGAGACGTTACACTCGAACGACTTGCCACCACTCGCCACGCCGCCAATTCAACTTGCAATTGCAATTGCAATTGTCCAATGCTATTTTTGTCGGCGGTGGCTTATTGCGTCACATGGCTTGCGTTCTAGATCCTCGCCGTAGTCGGAAAGCCATGGGGCTTGTGATATCGTGCGTTTCGCCGTGGTCGTGAGGTGACGGAAGTTTAAAAAGCGGCGGAAAGGGCCCAGGGTCTTCCAAGATATCATTACCGCTTCGGCGTCTGCCTTCCGGAGCCGCCCACAATTTCCTCACCGTGGCGGAACAACTCGTCGGATATGCCGGTTCTGCAATATCCTTTGCGCCGATGATATCCTCGGCGCAAGCAGGCTTATTTTAGTCATCGAAGCCGCTGCTTGCGTCTTCAGGCCCTAAAGCGAGAGTAACCAGAACAGCGAGAATAAGCGCCTACGGACACTGTGAAGGATGTATAGTACTTATCAAGATGCATAGTTCTAGGCCTCGAGCAGTTTACAGGACCTGAGCGGAGTGTGTGCCCTTTAGGGCCTTAGGAAATATTCCCATTGGACAGTGGTGGTTAACCTCTCATTCAGTAAGTACCTATGCTGTCGTCTATTGAGCTGGCTAAGATTTAGGAAACAGGAGTTGTGGGATCGATCTACCCAAACTATCGAGCATGTACCACCCAAGACTCCTGCTACACAGCTTAGTCTTGCGGTACTTTTCCTCCGTACCAGTTCAACATACGGCTCTAGAATGCTGCACGAATGCCCAGTTTGCAAAGCAGCGCGGTCTGTTCTTCGGGCACTGTAAACAATCACCATCCATGATGGCCCTTACTAGGCCTTGAAATGGCTACGATAATCCGTCTATGCAGTAGCGTTTCCATGAGCACATATTTACGCGCGCCTCTTACGTTCAACTTATCATAACGATCTACAAGCCGCTATGGTTCGATGGTTAGCGCCCAAAATGCCCTCCGTCTCTTAGCTGAGGCGAACCCATGTTTTCTCAGGGGTCGATCTATGATGCTATCAACACCCGCAATTTCTCTCTTCCCTTTAAGCCGAGCTAGATCGACTTCCACCTCCGAGCCTAAAAAGTTTTTGCATAGCCTATCTCTGGGTTTAGAGTTGTATAGCTTCTCTACGACGTCAACTCAATTTCATACCTACTGCATAGGGATAGATACGGCCGCCTTCGCAAGATACCGGAAGATAATAGGACGAAAAGCTAACGGTGGTTAGTAGTATGAAGCAGTAGTTATCCTCACGGATCAACCAGTTGCCACGAGTTTCCACGACTGGTAAATAACTAGCCGAGTACTATTTGCTGTTACCGATGGTAGGTACAAGTTATCGAATATGTATACATACTGCATGATCCATCCTTGCCCCAATGAGGACGCTGCTAATGTGACGCTGCGTCTCGCCTGCAGATGGATGGTGCATATGTGGACAAGTTATACAGCTTCTACTGCACCTTAATAGAATCCGTCGGCTTACTGCTAGGCACAGTAAATACCAAGACAAATAGGGGGGCGAGAAACCTATCTTATAGTAGAAGTTGAAATTATACTCGATTTTTTAAACAAAAGTTTTTCCCATCTCGACGATTTTTTTTTGATTTTTTTTCTTTTTTTCACACCAAGTGAAATAATCCGGTTCCTTGTACTACAGATTTAATTTTGACGCTTGTTACCTGCTCGTCCAACCCCCAGCCTCCGACGATCTTTGGTGGTGACCAGAATCTCGTATTCGCTAGCCCCATAGGCGCCAACGGCCCCTGTCAACCCAAGCACGCAGGCTCCGCTCCGAGGAACCCCCCTAAACCCTAATGGAGAATATATGCGTCCATTTGGTAGGGAAAATAGTCCGTTCTTGTTACATGGCACTACAGCCACCGGTAGAAATCGAGTATAAGCTGGACCCTGGGGGGGTGTTGTGTGTGCGGCTGGCAGGGCGGATGAGGAGGGGAGGGGGGCAAAACAACTACACACTTGTAAGTCTTAGTACTGCAATCCTGGGAACAGACTCGGTTGGTAAGGCTTTAATGCTTGAGCTAAGACATTGTAGCTTCATGGGTTATTGGCTATTAAGCTACCTTTCTATGTAGAGATTAAGCTAAATATCCGCTTTTGATACCGTACTTCTTTCCTCTAAGGTTAAGAGAACAGATCAGTGATAGGTACATCCCTAGCCAGACTATTGAATACTGGGGAATCTGAAAACGTGTCTCTCCAGAATTCATCGGTAGATCTTCCTTCCTCCCCCTGTTGCTTAAGGATTAAAAGCAACTGGACCGGGAACTACGCGGTTACAATACCTACCTAACAATGCTCTTCTTCCTCTTCTCCTACTATTGCTGCTACGTCAAGGGTACCAAGAAACAAACCAGTTACACTACATGTTTTCGACGCCCGTCGCTCCTCGCCGCGGCAAGTTGTGTTCTGGAAACGGCAATAGTTCCTGCGTCAGGATAATACAGCTTTTGCAGCAGTGCAGCTAACCAATGTAGACAAACAGACAAACCTATTAGCTCAAGCCGAACAGATTCGCCTTTCGTCTACTCTCACCCCCTCGAAGTACCCTCAACGTTTTCTCTTGTACTTACCTACCTAGACCTATACACCCAGCAGCTTGCTCGAGAGAAGCTACGGAACGAACTCTAAGGACATACACTACGCAGCGGCGAACTATTACCTGCCTACCTATCATTATTCCCAAGCCGTATAGTTGCCCAATCGAGTCTTGGCCGATAATTCACCATCTACCTAGCCTCCGCCCTAGGAGTTCCTACAATCTACCTACCTGCTATACATAGTATACTATTTGCTTCTTTCCTGCCGTGTATCGTTACACTACCTTCGGAAGCAAACAAGATACCTATCTATCTTGCGTAGATATGATGAGTACCTTACCTTATCTACCTCACACGCTAGTAAGAGAACGGAGATCCGAATATAGTACGTAGGTTAGGTTAAGTTATGTACCTGGTAGCACTTTGTGAGTTACCTAGGAGGGAGAAAAAAAAAATATCGGGAAAAAAGGGGAAAAAAAGAAAAGAAGAAAAAAGTATCCATCATAACGTTGCTTGTGGCTAACACACGTACGACATATAGGATGTCTTGACGTGTCACGAAGTAAACAAATACTGGGAAAATATCCTTGGCTGTGGTCCTGCCTGGAAGCCTGACCGAATCTAATATTTCCGTCTTCTAGGTGAAATTTGCGTTGATAACTAGAAAGGCAGAAGATTACCCACAATTAACTCGAAGTGTCAAGGTGGAGTATACCACATAGCTAATGTGAATAGTATACGCGAAGGTATACTACGAAAGCTCCTTTTTATCACCCGTTTACGCATGTGGTACTATACTATTCCACCCCGAGGATTTACAAGACGATTCCAACATATCCACCTACTACGCAGGTATAAAGCTATCTACCAACAATCGATTTCTCCCAAATACGCATAACAACTAAAGCTGTTCTGGATACCCAAGACTCAAGTAGATGCCTAAAAAAGGTAGTCAGAATATTAACAAGCAGCAGCGTTGGTTATAAACTTGAAATACCTACCTAGGTACTTACTTACAAGAGGACCTTCAACGACTAAATTCGCCGCCAACTTGCAATGATAGGTACCTAACACAGAAGAAGCACCAGGAGAGACTTGAAAAAGGAAAGAGAGAATGCTTGAAAAGGGGGGTTGGACTACGAAGATTAGAAAAAGTCTAGACAAGACAACAAAAGGCTTGGCTCAATCCGAAAACTATTCGCCATTCATTTTTGTTTGGTTGGACTGGATGGCTCGACCTTCCTCCCAGCTAACCGCCTAACCAGCAACCTTTTTCACATTGCTAACTCTAAACAGAGATGAAAAGAAAAAAGAAAAATTGAATTCAGTCGTAAATTCAAGTAAGTACCTTACTATCTACGTAGGTTGGGTACCTATATGGAGTGATTCTTGTTGCCTCGCAAGTAAATATGAATCACGAGCAGTGACTTACCCAGGAACTTGGAAGGGGGGAACCTTTTCTAGGGGTAGGTAGTAGTTCTTTATAGAGGAAGAGAATAGTCTACCCATTACCTAGTCCCTGCCTAAGTAGATATACCTACACAGAGGTAGGTTTAAGTATTCCTTCATAATACATATGCCCCTATCTCACGAACATAGGGAGAAACTACCTAAGGTACAGTAGCTATTAACTTTCATATTCTCTCAGACTCGGAGGTTTCACAGTAGGTACGATCAAGCTTACTAGCAGTGGTTAGTATTATTATACATAAAAGACGAGAGATAAAACCCGCTATAACTCGCAAGGCGTTGAAGCAAGATTTAATGCTCAGCAGTTAGTAAAGCTTGTACCTAGTAAGGACAGCTACAGATGCTGCTAGGTAATATCATAGTCATAGATGTAGTATAACAAATGCTTTAAACACACTCATTAGTTAAAGGTATCTATGGTAGGTAAACTGCCGGGATAGAGAGGCTCTTATAGGCCTGTCTTAGCTATCCCATCACCTCTTATGTACCATTCTCATCCGCCATTACTCCAAGATTGATTGATAGGATCCAACCACGACGAGCGAGACCAAAGGAAAGCAATAAGATAAACTAGAATAAAACAAAGCTTATAGTAAAGTCAATTACTAATATCTAGGCCACGCTATCACTCATAGCTTATATATATATATACATATATATACCTACCTAAAGTACCACCTAGGTTAGGTACCTAACTTACCTATAGGTACTGCTGCACCAGTTGGGATTCTTTTTTTGTATCCCGTTACCTATCTCATTAATTAATTAGCTAGGAAAAAACCCGATATCCTCCTACTTACGCCTCCTAAACCGAACCGTCGCCTTGCTCGGCAACGTGAGGCTCTGTCCGAGCAGGCGGGCTCCCAGGCGTGTCCCTTGCGCCTCGAAGTCGTAGTGTGCGATGCTACACGCCATCATGAGCTTCGCCCCGACGACCGCGATAAAGCGGCCGGGACACGCGCGAGGCCCGTACCCGAACGACAAATATGCGGCGGTTGTCTGGGTCCAGCCCTGCCTCATCGTCCGGGGGTTTCATCAGTGTTGCCGAGCCTTGGTCGCCGCGACTGTTGTTGCTGTCTCCCTAATAGGACATAGCCGGATCACCTGCAAACGGAAAGGGCTTGGGGGTATAAGGATCCGGATATATGGCGACATCGTGCATGATCGGATACGGCGGGACGGCCATGGCAGCACCTTGCGGAACATGGATGCCCGAGGGCGTTGTGATATGTACCTTCTTCTTTTACGACGCGGCGGGGGACGGATAATATCGCCACTGTATTGAGGCGCTGCGACTCTCTCGTTGAGCTGTCAAGCTTCATCATAGAAGCTAGCGCCTGCTTCCTGGATTGTTTGCTGTGCTTTGATAGGTATTACGGATGCAATATCCACACGTAACTGCTCGACGTAGTCTTGCTCGGAGTAAGCTATGTTCAATATTGCATAAGCCATCGAATTTGAAAACGAAGTCGTGGTAGAGATAATGAAGAGCCAAATACTGGTAAACAGCACGTCCAGCCTGAAGCCGTGCTGGTCTCGAGACGTTCTGGTATCATCGGTGATCAACTGTAGAAAGTCCTTCCCTGCGGCTTCGAGCTCTAGGTTTAATTCCCTTGTCTTGAGTGCGTTCAGCTGTTGTTTTCACTTCCGGGCCTAAAATATTACGCATCTTCCAGGGTTGGATACGGGACGGGAAGGTGAGGATCAAGACGGCGAGTGGCCGGAGTGGCGCTTACGTGAAACGCGGAAGTAGTGCAACCATATTTGTATTGGATGCATACGCAAAAGTTGTATTGCGAAGCTTGGTTTGGTGGCTTAGAGATTGACCAACGAAGATGGCGTTCATTACCCGGCACGAGAGGTTCTGTATAAAACTGTATATAAAGACTTCGCAAAAATTGTACGTCAGTCCCTAAAAGCTCTTCAACAGTGACCCGTGTCTCGTCTAGTAAAACTTGGGTCAGGCTGTAGGTCTCCTTCGTTAAGGTTGTTGGAATAACTCGATTGCGGAGGATGACAGGGAGAGGGCACCGATCCAGAAACCTATTATCATGAAGCTACCTAGACATACTTAGTATTGACATACTTTAGGCATGATCATATACAAGTAGCTTAGGTATACTCGTAGTTCATCCTCTACATTATAGTAGACATCGGATTCAGGATGATAGGTAAGCCACTTGAGCTCTTCAGCGGATAAAAGAATCTATAGAGGCAACAGTCAGCGCCAATTCCTTCTACTTTTGAAGAACAGAAGAGATACAGTCCTATCTTAAAATCCACCTATGTATATCTTAGGTACCTAGGTACATAAGATATGAAACATACTTTTCGAGCGGGCCTGGTTACGAAGGGATATGTGATAAGGGTTCTCTGGGTTCAACTTGTAGTCGTGCCCGCCAGCGACTGGCGGTATATAGGTTTGGTGGCGGTTGCTATACGCGAATTCAAGGGTAGCCTTCATATGGTTGAAATTCGGCCATCTAGCCCTCATAAATGAGAACCATTCGCGTGGTTTTGTGCCAACAACGCGGAGGTCTGGGAACTGTCAAGATGCAAGGAAGCAGTATCTAGTATATATGACGTCTGACAAGAAGTTCTAGCACTAATATTGCTAGGCTGTTTAATACTCCCAAAGTCATGATTAGACAGTTTAAAGGTAAGCAAAATAAAAGATGGTAGTGACAAGAAGAAGGTAGAAAGTCCTGCTGGGCTTGTACACGCGCTGGCCATCCCGTGACTGCTCTAGCTTAGGAAATTAGGAATTATTTATCACTCTTTCTTGGGTAGGCGAACGGTATACAGATAAATCGTAATCCGATTAGAAATAAGCCAGGCTTATTCCCTGTGCCGTTCGTGAGTAACGAACAGAGAATAAAATGACACTTAAATACATTGTGACTGCATAGCAATTAGATCACTTGACAGGTAGACAAAGGAAAAGAAGGGATATTCTTATCAATGCCGGGTGATATTGCTTGGAAGGGTGTATGATCTTTTACTACGGGTATGGGGTAGGGGAAGTTTAAATGATTAGGTTAGTGTGGAGTTGTGTTGTTGATAATCCACGGGAGGTTATTAGATGTGGTTATTAAAAGAAAATAGATGAACATGAGAAACTATGGAAGTCTTGAAAGGGGATCAAAGCACCTAGGATGACTACCTAGGTAACTTCAAGTAAGAAGTGAAGCTTATGTTCGCGGCCGATGGAATATATCCCGGTATTGTAACACAAACAGACTTGTCTTTCCTTCACATCCACCATGCCAACTACATCCACGCAACTCGTCGAACAAGTGATCATAGACGGAGTAACAGCTTTAGGTAAAATACCTGCCTCGTAACTAAAAACCGTATCTAGTTCCCCTTAAACAAGTACCCAAACCTAACAGTCTTAACCCATGCCTTTTCCTTTTATTTTCCCTTGCCAAAGTCCTATCTAAATGCCGCCGAACCGTCCGTTATGTTGTTGCTGCTGTTGTACATTCCGTCCCATGATTCCCCCTTTATGCTCGCCAATAAAACCGCCCCAGAATACGAATAAAAAATGCGACAGCTCCTAGAAAACAGCCTCCGTCCGGCGGAACTAAGAAGTAGACCATAATTAGACCCATACCCTTATTCGTAACTCTCGGAGAAACGCCCAGCTGTACCCTCTCGTGACTAGTAGTAAATTCGTATCCTGTGACCCGTAACAGGTCGTTACCATGACCATAACCGTAACCCTCTCCCCTTCAAATAAATCCTCTTCCAGGACATGACTCGACAGCTTCTTCCCCGGGGAGGACAGTGGGGACTCCGGCCGGTCCCGATCCACTCTTATCCGGCCGCATCCGGGGGGGGGGGGGGGGGGGGAAACCCCGCGTGAAATACCGTCACAGACCCCACACCAGGACCATCCGAGCATGGTATATAACGGAAAAACAGACCAACCGCCTTGTTTTTTTG